>LR753341.1:969187-1149620 GCA_902729485.2 Mus minutoides
AAAAAAAAAAAAAAAAAAAAAAAAAAATAATGGCTGTAGAACAGCCAGGCCTTGTGAGACACTTCTATGATAAAACTATACAAGCAATAAAGAACAAGAAAAAGAGACCAAGGGCTGGTGAGATGGCTCAGCAGGTTGGAGCACCCGACTGCTCTTCCGAAGGTGATGAGTTCAAATCCCAGCAACCACATGGTGGCTTACAACCACCCGTAACAAGATCTGACGCCCTCCTCTGGTGCGTCTGAAGTCAGCTACAGCGTACTTATGAAGAATAATTAGAAATGAATCCTTGGACCTGAGAGACCAACCGGAGCAAGCCAGGCTGTCCGGAGCGAGCAGAGCTGAACGGTACGGCCGGAGCTAGTGGGGCCGCCAGAGCGAGTGGGGCCGAACGGGGACAGCCGGACAGCCGGAGCAAGCAGAGCCGATCGGAACGAGTGGGGCCGACTGGAGCGAGCGGGGCCGGCTGGAACAAGCGGAGGTCTACGGGGGCGGCGTTGAGCGAGTGGGGCTGGCTGGAGGGAGCAGAGCTGGCGGGAGCGAGTGGGGTTGACCGGAACAAAAAAAAAAAAGAGACCAAACAAAAACTCAAGCCATCACTGCACCTAAACCCCTGAAGAACAGTTAGCATGTCATCTTACCTTACCATGCTGAGGAACATGCGTCGGACACATCGGCACACCTCTTTTAATCCATGCCTAGACTGAATATCTGTGGCTGGCTTCCAGCTGCAACTCTCTTCCCTGATCCCAGCACTACAAATGTGACTGTGTAGTGCTGGGCTGGGGATACTGCTCAGCGTGCATAGACCCCTACACACACCTGGTAGGGTGCCACATGTCT
The DNA here is from genome assembly GCA_902729485.2 of Mus minutoides. Lineage (NCBI taxonomy): Eukaryota > Metazoa > Chordata > Mammalia > Rodentia > Muridae > Mus > Mus minutoides. The sequence goes on from LR753341.1 coordinate 970,031, forward strand.
TAGCACATGGAAGATAAGAGATGGGAAATTCATGAGTTCAAGATCATCCTTGGCTATATGAAGGCCAATGAAATGCTAAAAAAAAAAATGTACAAATAACCTAGGCTTGCTAGGCTGGACAAAGATCCAAATTCAAAGTTCACTGTACTGGCACAACTTGTCAAAAGCCAAGTTAAACCATCTTTAGTAGGGTAATATTTGTAAGGGTTTGTGTGTGCATTCTGTACACATACATGTGCACAGAGAGATGTTAGCTTGTTAGTGTGTACCTGGAAACCTAGCACACAGGAATTGAAGACAGAGTTTCAGGAATTCAAGGCCAACCTGGAGACTATGTCAGAGGGATGAGAACACAGTAGATGGGTAAATACAGCCACACAGGCAGCCTACATGCATTTCTGTATGGATAATCATGGTTCTAGTTATAAGAAGTCTTTTTTTTTTTTTCTGTTTTTTTTTTTTTTTTTTTTTTTTTTTTTTTTTTTTTTTTTTTTTTTTGAGACAGCGTTTCTCTGTGTAGCCCTGGCTGTCCTGGAACTCACTTTGTAGACCAGGCTGGCCTCGAACTCAGAAATCCGCCTGCCTCTGCCTCCCGAGTGCTGGGATTAAAGGCGTGTGCCACCACACCCAGCTTTTTTTTTTTTTTTTTTTTTTTTTTTTTTTTTTTTTTTTTTTTTTTTTTTTTTTTTTTTTTTTTTTTTTTTTTTTTTTTTTTTTTTTTTTTTTTTTTTTTTGAGACAGGGTCTCTCTGTGTAGCCCTGGCTGTCCTGGAACTCACTCTGTAGACCAGGCCAGCCTTGAACTCAGAAAGCCGCCTGCCTTTGCCTCCCAAGTGCTGGGATTAAAGGCGGGCGCCACCATCGCTCGGCGAGTTATATGAAGTCTTACATGACTTTTTTTTTTTTTCCCCTTTCATCTCAGGTCTAGCCCAAGCTGGCCTCAAACTCAGCATCCTCCTGCCTTAGCCTCCTAAGTGCTAAGATCACGTGTCTGCACATCTGCACTGGTTATCATTGTTATCTGAGGGCTGGGGATGTACCAGGCCTAGTGCTCCCCAGAATGCATGAAAGCCTGGGCTTCACCTCACTGTAATGAAACAAACCAGAACCCAGACAACCCCCACCCTCCTTGTTTATTCCCTGACAGGGCAGAGATGAGACTAGACTCAGACTGTTTAAAATAACTGCATCCTTTAATGGCAGTAATACAATTACTGGATTAAGAGACCACATGAGAGAAGGCAGGTGAGGTTTCTGGAAGACAGATACCGAGTACAAAAGGGGGCGGGAGAGCCATGCGACGATCATTGTAAAAATACAGTACGTTATATACATATTTGCACCATCGACTTTCAACTCAGAAATACTATTTACACTTTTGTTACAATCCTGGTTAGAGAACAATTTTTCTTTAAAAGTGTGGCCTGGTGGCAAGTGGGGACTCAAGCCATGTCCTTGCCCATGAGGGTCTTCCGCTAACTGTTCCAAGAGGAAGGCTCCAGACTCCATCTTACCCACAGAGTTCAGCCTTAAAAATTCCTTTAATTTTTCTTTAGCAAAAGGACAGTTTTCTTTTTCTAATATAGACCAGGCTGGCTTTGAACCTGTAATCCTCCTGACCCTGTCTCCTGAGTGCTGGGATGACAGGTGCCCACTACCAAGCCTGGCTTTTACAAAAAGGGTATTTTCAAAGGGGTGTAGGGATCCAAACACTGCCACACGGTACTCATCTTACCTATCCTATGCTCACCATGGCCCCAGCCTTGGCCAGGAGGCCCTGAGGCCAGGGCTGAGGTCCAAAGACACATCTCATTGATGATTGTTTAAGAAAATAAAACAAGATAAAAAACACAAGACAAACAAACCAACTTGATCTTGGTGCACTGACCCCAAGGGTTGTGAGGCAGTGGGGCACAAGCCCCTCCCACCCTGGCTCCAGTCCCCAAACTGTTTTGAAGGGATTCCTCTTTGGGGTGTGGAGAGTGGGATGGGATGGAACGGGATGTGGGAGCCTGTCCCCTCCCGAGGTGGAGGGGAATCCACTGGCTGTGTGTGTCAGGTCTCCTTATTAACAAGGAAGCAGTTGAGCCAAGAGACCCAATATAAAAGAGGCAGCCTGCAAGAAAGCAGACTTGTAGGGTCTGGTGAGTGACTCAGAGAGAGAAAGGTCTGCAGGTCTTACCCAGTTCCCGGATCCAATCTTAGGGAGAGGGTCACAGGAGAGTCTCTGCCCCTTGCCCCTCCTACCCCCGTTCTTTGGACAAGGCTAGCCCTAACTAAGGAGACTAGAGGCGGCAGCTGCGGGAACGCCTCCACTATGTGGGACATGGCAGCTAACTCTGGGCCTCCCCACCTGAAGGGGCTTGGTCCCTTTCCTAGAAGAGGCCCAACACATCAGCCGGACACCTGCTATTTCCTCAGGCCCCATTTTGGGAAGGACCCATTAATCCAACACAACAGATCACTGACGGCCAGCTTCTGTCAGCTTGGGAGGAAAAAGCAAACACTATCTGGTACTCTACAGATAACACGGCTAAGGGGTGTGGAAGCAGCTAGCAGACACACTTTGCCAGGGCCACTCTTGGCCTCTCTCCTTGGGGGTCTGGCAGGCGGCCACACCACGGATCCTTGAGCTGTCTCGAGGGTCAGGCCAGTGGCACAGGGTAGGTAATACTGAGGGAGAATGCTTCAGGGGGCTGCCCACAGGTCCGTCTACCAAGTCTCCCACAGAGCTGAAGGGTGTCACTTTCAGGACAAACCCCAGACGGACAGAAGGACGGAGGATGTGGGATGCACAGGCTTGAGCAGGTTAGGGCCAGAGGGTTGCCAGGCCCTTTCTCTCCTGTTGACATTTTCTCACTTCACTGTTGCTTTGTCCTGAAGCAAGCTGTCACAGGCTGCATGCTTCTCCACGATGTGATGTGGTTCTGTCCAACTTCCAGCAGCACAGGGTGAGTGGCCTTCAGTGCCTTCCCAGACAGCTATGCTTCCCTCAGTTCCAGGGAAGTCCCAGGCTGGGTACTTGCCACTATCCAGTGCAGGGTATAAGCTGCTCACTGGGCAGAGGGGAGCCTGCAGCACTGACCAGAACCCACGATGGTTAGATACAATTTATGACTCAAAGAAAGTACTATTTAAAAAAGGGGAGGAAAGGGAAGAAAAATGTTTAGAAAGAACACCCTGCCCACCTGCCCCACCTCCCGCCTGGAACTCTGGTTGCTGCCCTTAAATGTCACCCTGGGAGGGTAGTGGAGTGGAGGGAGCACTGGCCCCCACTGACACTACTGGCAGAAGGGGGAGGCTGTGGGGTCAAAGCCTTTAAAAACGTCCTTTAGGGACCCTGCATCCTGCTCACCCTCACGAGCAGGGCTATTGCCAGCAAACGGGCTCCCTGTGCCTGTTTTGGGGGCCGGCTTTACAGTCCCAAAGAGAGTGGGCACTGGCAGGTTGTGTACCCCAGGCTGGGGTGTGGCCCCCTCAGGGGGCGGGGTGGATGAGGCAGCAGTGGGGGCTGCTGTGGCCTTGGGCCGGGGCCGGTTGTAGCTATTGTATCTGTCCGTGGCTGTGGCCCCATCTGTGCCGGCCTTCCCTGTCTCTGGCTGCTCCAGGGCAGACTTTCGGACAAACGGAGGCTCTTTTGCCTTAGAGGCTGCACCCTTGCCATTGCCCTCAGGACCTTTGGGCTGAGCACTTGTGTCAGAAGCTGGCTCTGCAGTTTTGCCACCTGCATTGGGAGTCCTTGGGTCATATAGGCTGATACCACTCAGCACACTGCTCTGCCCACTGCTGCTGCCCTGGCCCAAGCCACCAGCTGCCAGCACTCGGGGGTCATAGGGAGCCGTGGCCGGTGGGGATGAATCCCCGCTTGGACTGGCAGCAGGAGGGGATGCTTCGGTGGGACAGGGCTTGGTCACACGGGAGGCTGCCGCAGAATCTGCTGGCTTCTGTAATCTGGGGTCAGTAGGGGTCTTCCGCACCCTGGGATCACTGGGTTTTTCACTCTGGCCAGGGGTATTGACATTGACAGTCTTGAGGATTCGAGAGAGGAGTTCAAAGTCAGGTAAGTTAGAGCCAGAGGTGCTGGGATCTGTGGAGCCTGGACGCTGCCGGGTGTTGGGAGGCCCAGGGGGTGTGGCCCGGTGTAGCCTAGGATCTAGAGCAGGTAGGGACTGCAGGGCAGCAGGCACTGGGGGCACGTCCTGCTTGGGGATGGGCAGGGGGATCAGGTCTTCAGGGTTCCAGAGCACTGTGCGAGCAAAGCTCGGCTTGCTCAGGGTCACATCCTTCTTGATGTGGCTGAACTGCTGCAACTGAGAGCGAGGGTCCCGCAGTGGGTGTCCAGGCAGAGGGTCCAGGGGAATGTTCACCGCCTTTTCACGCAAGGCTCTCTCGCCTTCCTCCTCTTCTGCAGGGGGCTGTCCTTTTGAACTGCTGGGGCCTGCAGGGCTGGAATGAAGGCTGCCTTCAGCCTTGGAGGTGGGCAGAGCACGAGCCAACCGAGGGTCAGAGGGCCCTGACTCCCCTGGGCCAGACCCTCCTGAAGTTTCTGCATGGCGGCTGAGGCGGGGGTCCCGGCTGAGGCGGGGGTCAGACAGCCGACTTCCTGTGGGGTGTCCCTTCTGGAGGCGGGGATCCCCCAGCCCACTGCTGCTCGGTTCCCCGACTGAAGCCTGGGGTCGGCTTGACGTCTGTTGCCTCAAGGTCTTGAGGATGGAAGTGACACTGCTTCCCCCTTCATCCTCGTCACTCGAGTACCAGTTCCCAGGGTCACCTGAGAGAGCAGAGCAAACGCAGAGAGATGAATAGCTGCATACCACAGCCCTCTTGTACCCCCAGGTTCCCCTGATATGTGGGGTTCTGTGCTCATAGTTCTCAGCTAGCATCTCCTATGGCCCCAGCTGGGAGCTGGGGGTGGCATGGCCTGGCTCTGGGCAGTGACATCATCGTGGTTTCTCTCTGAGACCAGTCCCACACTCCTGGTAGGCAGTCTGACCTGAATATCTCGCAATCACCCAAGGAAGCTCTGTCATCAACTTGCCTACTAGACACACTAGGAAATGAAGGTAGGGTACCATTAAGTCAGGGTAGGAGTGGGCCTTAGTCCCCCCAGCCCAGCCCAGCGGCCTCTTCCCACCCTCCAAGCAGATCTGGTCCAGACTAACAGGGCTAGAGCAGCACTAGGCACTTCTCTCTGGAAGTCTGGAGAACAGCCATGCCGATAGCTCGCATACACCCCCCGCCCAGGCCCCTCAGAGCGGTTCAGGGGTCAGGGAAGGGCAAATACAATCACAAACAGAGCCCAGGAGGGAAACCACCCTCAGGGAAACCTGAGCCACCAGGTTGGGGCCACCGACTTTGTCCTTCCTCCTGCTGACCCCACTAGCTTGCTCCCAAGTTCCAGAGAGCCCTGGTCCATTCAGCCCTGAGGTGGATGCCACCGGGTGACCGCCTGAGCCTGTGACTACACCACTCATGATCTGTATCTCTATGGCTGGCTGGTCCTTCTTTGGTTTTGGCTTCTCAAGTTTGTAACCTAGGGATCAGGCCATGAGAATGTGGCTCAAGCTTCTTCAGGAAATGCACCATCTAAGCTAGGAACCAGCCCACCACACTCCGCCACTGAGTCAGCAGTTTTCTGAACCCAAGATACAGAGGAGCAGCCCTGGCCTCTATTTCCTCAGTGTGAAGCAGCAGCCCAGGACAGGGCCTCTCTGCCAAGCTACTTTCAGACACAGCACCCAGCCTAGGTGTCCCCCCCTCGTCCCTGCACAGAGCCAGCTGGGCCCCTGCCGGGGGACACATGCCTTCCTCATTCTCCCGGTCCTGCTTGCTGCTCTCAGCCAGCCTCCTCGCTCTCTCCTCCTCCTGCTGCTTCTGCTGGATCCTCAGGTACAGGGCCCTCTGAGCCGAGGGCAAGAAGTCGGGTACACCGGCGCCCGCCTTCGGCCGGCCTGGGGGCCCTCCCTCGGGGAAGCTGTCAGGCTCCAGAGGGTCCCCAGGCTGCCCCGGCAGCTCTTCGTAGTGCCCGTAGTCCTCTGTGGTAGGGAAGACGGTTTGTGTCGGGAAGGCCTCCGTTGGAAAAGCCAAGCCTTGGGGCAAGTGTGAGGATGAGGATGGCCAACCGTCCCTTCCTCCTCCCCAGGCATGGGTGCCTTCAAAGGCCAGCAGGAGCCCACAGTGGGCAGCTGGCAGGGAAAGGATGAGGCTCAGGGAGGACATGATGGATGCTTATGGATGTCAGCATAACTGCGTGCATACACCTCAGGCAGGATTCCTGTAGACAGGCTGGGGGGTAGCTGCTGCTGTCCTCACAGGAAGCAGGCTTATCATCTACCATGAGAGGTCTCATGGTTTCTTACAGGTATGTCCAACATTGTAATGTGATGTTGTCATCTACCAAGTTCATGCTTGAGAAAGCATGTAATGAAAGTAAACATAATCTCACACACACACACACACACACACACACACACACACACACACACACACACACACACACACACACACACACACACACACACACACACACACACACACACACACACACACACACACACACACAAGTTCTAATTTTGTTCATTTTTGAGACAAGAGCTTACTATGCAGCCCTGGCTGTCCTAGAACTCTCTAAACAGACCAGGCTGGCTTTGAACTCACAGGGATCCACCTGTTTCTGCTTACCAAGTGCTGGGATTGAAGGCATGAGCCGTGATGCCCAGCATAGTCATAATGCTAAATTAAGTTTACTATTTTGTGTTGTGCTACAGTCACAGCTTCTCTCAGCTGCATGCAGTGCCTACACTGCAGGTTGGACATGCCTGTAAGAAAGTTCCTGAATCTCCGAGAAGCAGAACCAGAAGAGAACAAAGCACACTAAAACCTCAGTCTAGCTCAGGACCGAGTCCCCAACCACTGTCCTCTAAGGATTCCTGAGAGCAGAGCTACTGAGCACACAAGCACATGGAGGGAGGGCACAGCAGCTCCCCTGCATGGCCTCAGCAAACCCTCCCTCCCTCACCAAGCAGCTCTGCCATGTACAGCAGACACAACATCCCTGTCTCACTGGAGTCCCTGGAGTGTAGGGTGGGGAGCTATAGTGCCCAGGTCTGTCAAGAGTCAACTCTGTCCCTTGCACATGTGATATGACTCTTATCCAGCTGAGACAATATACTAAGTATCCCAGATGTGGTCCATGACACCAAAAGAGGCAGTCTGGTATTTTTAATAGTTTAAACAGAAAAACTGGGGACTCGGAAGATGGTTCAGTGGGCTACTGCCACACAACTGGATCGCCACTACAACATAAAGCAAGGCAAGGCATGGCATGGCCTATAACATCGATACTTGGTAAGTAGGCAGGGTGTCCCAGGATCTAGCTAGCTATACGAGAAGTTCCAATGAGGCTCTGCCTTAGATGTACAGTGATCAACTGTCAAATAGGTCAACCTGGCCTACACATACCTGCATACTGCTTATGTGCACCCCATATATGTGTATACACATACATATACATATACATATATACATATACACATATATATATATGTGCGCGTGCACGCGCGCGCACACACATATATATATCACAAACTGGAAAACTTGTAAAAACTCACACAGTGACAGGTGGCCTGTTGCCAGGGCCTGAATTTAGTCAGTACATGAACTCTACGCTCCAGCTACTGTATGAGGAGCTAGGGATACAGGCTGAGGCTTCACCTCCATAGAACATCCATCACCAGAAGGCCAAATAAATGTACAGAAACCACAGCAGCTCTGTGCTCCAAAGAGTAGTTCCTGGAACTCACATTATAAGCTCACTTTCGCTACAGAGACACCTCACATCAACAAGACAACTAACTCGGGACAGGCAACAGCACCTCCCTCAACCTTTTCCAGCATTCCTGAAACCCACTCTTTCCCATGCACTGTGAATACACTGTGGATGCTTATGCTCCCACACAGGCTCCTTGTGCTCTGAGGCAGCAGTGATCCTCACATCCAAGAGCCTGAACTTGAGTAAAGGGCTGCCCATGCTTGGCACCCACTCTCCTAGCTGCTCCTTCCAGCCCTACACACCACATACATACAGGTCATATCAGCTCCAACCCGCCAATTCCAAATCACGTGACCTGTCTCTGTACTCTTGGCTACCTCCCAGCCTCTGCCTAGGTGCATCTGTTACAGCAACTGCATGAGAACCTGGAAATTCCCACCACTGTTCAGGCTGACTGTCCTGCTGCCCCCTACTGCTCTGTAGAGCGGGCAAGCGGGCAATTCCACGGTGACACACACACCTGCATATGTTAAGATATTGCCCTCTCATTCCACTATAGCTGGATGCATAGCCATCCCTGCTTTCCAGCTGTAGTACCTGCCGCCTTCTCAGAGATGCTTCAGATGACTGCTCCTGCTACACTGCCTTATGCTATTCTCTAACAATGGCTAATGCCGAAATGAGCCATCTGGCCTGTCTGGTTCCCTCTACTAAAATGCAACTATGGCAAGGACAGAGACCACACTTGACCACACTCTTGTGCTTTGGCCTGGGGCAGGTCCCTCCTCCTTTCTAAATTTCCCACAGTCAGCCACAGCAGCTATCCCTGACTATACTGGACACTGAGGTTGTTAACATCACAGGACAGAGGCAAGAACCTGTCCAGCCAATGGTGTCAGACAAGCACAGTTATTGAGCCCACCTCTACCCAGAAGTGGGGCATTGTCTAGGGCATCTGCCTTCCTCCTGACTGATCCCAGGCACCATAAGCACAGCTTTCTAAGGTATTTCTGCCTTGCTCATAATTGATGCTAAGCCTTGAGTACTGTTTCCTACACTGACAACAAATACAAGAGTCCTCCGGTTCCCACAAGGCAAAGGATCCCATAATACTTAAAACACCTATAAAATGGGAATGGGACTGGAATGCTGCTGTAAGACTGGACAAGGAAGAAAAGCCACTTCTGACCTCCATCCCACTTTGGTGAGCCCAGCTCTACAGCCTAGCTGTTGCCTACATACCTGCATCTCCAACAAGACCCGGCTCCATTTCCATGCCCTCTTGCTGCGGGTAGAAGTTCTCATAGAAGTTCTGGGCTGGCGGGATAGGAGGCATCATTCCAGAATGTGGGGAGTCTCCAGGACCATAGGGCATCATTGGGGGGCCACCAGGACCCATGGGAGGGCCAGGGTTCATGCCAGGACCCATTGGCATGTCAGGGTGCATGTCGGGGTGCATGTCAGGGTGCATGTCAGGGTGCATGTCTGGGTGCATGTCAGGATGCATGGGTCCCCCCATTGGCCCTGGGGGTCCCATGTTGGGGCCAGGACCCATTGGCCCTGAAGGCCCACCAGGTCCAGGGAACCTAGAAGAGGAAATGGTACTTGTGATGAAGCTGCTAAGGAAAGGCAGCAGCACCCAACCAGTAAACCTGCAGTGCTCCCTTGGAGCCTGCGGCCAGGAGTCCAAATGGGGTCTGACAGCTTCATCAAGGGCAGAGCCCTGCCAGGCCAATGCTCCTGTGCTTCTGTGGGCAATATACTCACCTCACGCCCAGCTTCTCAGCTAGCTGCCCCGTGGGCCGCACCACAATCTCAAACAAAGAGGGGATCTTCTTGTTGTACATGTCCTGCTGTAACTGTTGTGGAGACAGTGGTTCATGTGTTGGCAGGGACATCTGAGGAGGTCCAGGAGGTGGTGGAGGAGGTGGTGGTGGTGGAGGAGGGCCACCTTGCATGGGCCTGCCATTAGGAGAGGTAGGGGCTGGAGGCCCAGGGGGCCGTGGAGGAGTAGGCAGGAGCCCTACACCAGGAGGAGGCTTGGGCAAAGGGTTGATGCCCTGCTTCTTCAGCTCCTCTACCTCCTTTTCATCCTCAGCACCTGCTTCTGCATCATCAGCCAACATCTGTGGGAAGCAAAGGACGTCACATCAGAAGGCTCCACCAAGTCAGACTCAAAAACTTAAAGCACACACCTGCCGAGGGCCTTAGAACACAGGATCTAGGACCTAAATTCATCTTCTTCATCACTCTGGGCATAGTGGTACACAAGTGTAATCTTAGTATTGAGGACGAGGAGGCAGGAAGATCAAGTTTAAAGACAGCCTTCCTCACCACCATGGTTCTCATTTACAGTGTCTATAAGCCTCTAATGACCTGAGACAGATTTGTCCAACAAGGTTTCAAAACTCAGCACACTTCTCTCTACCAATATCAAGTGTGAAAACCCGGGCAATACCCTTAACAATCTGAGACAGCTACTAGAGAGGACAAGCCTGAGGCTCAACACTAGCAGGCATTGCTGGTTAGGTAACAAACCGGATGAAAGCAGTCTTCCTGGCACCCTTAGGGATGTCTTCTAACATGGACAGCTCTACAGCTGGCCTTCCCTACGTGTAAAGCCTTTTACAACACAGACCCTACAGCCTACAGGATGACAAGTCTGTTCCTAACCTGGTCTTTTTTTTTTTTTCCCTTGTCCTGGTCAACCCTGCTCGCTCTGCTCGACCAGCTCATTCTGGCCGGCTCCGCTCACTCCGGCCGCCCCTGTACAGCCCCGTTCGCTCCGGCCAGCCCCGCTCGCTCCGGCCAGCCCTGCTCGCTCCAGTTGGTCTCTCCAGTCCAAGGATTCGTTTATTATTATTATTATTCATAAGTACGCTGTAGCTGACTTCAGACGCACCAGAGGAGGGCGTCAGATCTCATTACGAGTGGTTGTAAGCCACCATGTGGTTGCTGGGATTTGAACTCATCACCTTCGGAAGAGCAGTCGGGTGCTCTTACCCGCTGAGCCATCTCACCAGCCCCTAACCTGGTCTTCTAATCTGAGCTCAATGACATGAACGTGGCAAACACATATGAGAAAATGACCAGAGAATAGAACATAAACTACCCATCAGCAATTTCAACACAGATGGAGAGAATTGTCCTTACAAACCCTTGTAGCCTTTCCATATATGGCCTCCCTAGTAGCAAGACCTGCTTGCTGAACATTTCAACTTCTAGGGCTAAGCTGTGTCGCCAAACTTTTCATTGGAGCTGATGCTAGAATCCAAAGGTCTATTATCTATGTAAAAATGATAGTCACCACCAGGTATGGTGGCACATATCTTTAATCCCAGCACTCTGGAGGGACAGTGCATGCTAATTCTATGGATATAAGGTCAGCCTGGTCTACATACGGAGTTCTAGAACAGCCAAGGCTACAGAAAGAATTTGTCTAAAAAAAAGAAAAAGTAAGCCGGTGTGGTGGCACACGCCTTTAATCCCAGCACTCGGAAGGCAGAGGCAGGCGGATTTCTGAGTTCGAGGCCAGCCTGGTCTACAAAGTTAGCTCCAGGACAGCCAGGGCTATACAGAGAAACCCTGTCTCGAAAAAAAAAAAAAAATAAATAAAATAAAAAAAGTGACACTTGTCACTTGCATACACAAATAAGGTAGTTGTCACAAATTCTAAGCTTTGCCCAAACAAGAAATATACAAATGTACTTTAACCAATGACTGTGATCAGCAAACCTAACCATCAGCTGAGGAGTTCAACCTTGCAGACAACTGCATTGAACCCACAGTGCCGTAAGCAGATCACAAGTGCCCTACGGCAAGCACAAGGCACACACACCCCTTGTCTGCTTTACTCTATAGTTCCTCTTAGAAGACACTTGTTTTCTCCAGTGAACGAGGGGTACAGGCTCTCCCACATAGTTACCACCTGTTCCCCATCCCTATGATACCCTGAAAAAGAAAACTATAGGGACAGAAACCATATGGGCAGTTATTAGTGGAAGGGAGGAGAGATTTACAGAACAAGAGAGGGATTTCAACAATTGGATAAATTGTGTTTGTTAGCCGGGCGTGGTGGCGCACGCCTTTAATCCCAGCACTCGGGAGGCAGAGGCCAGCCTGGTCTACAAAGTGAGCTCCAGGACAGCCAGGGCTATACAGAGAAACCCTATCTCGAAAAGCAAAAACAAAAACAAAAAAAAAAAAAACTGTGTGTTATGTCTAGATTGTATAGCGCAGACACAGATCTACATCTTGGTCAGTACCCACAGATCTGCCTGCTGGGCAGAACTTGGTGGTGCATGCTTGTAATCTCACAACTTGGGAGCTTCATGGGCTCTTCACGGGTTCTTCAGGGGAGGATCATGGGTTCAAGAATGACTGTAGATATGTAGTGAATTCAAGGCCAACCTGGACCACACAAGACTATCTAAACAAAAACAGCCAGTCCACCTCAGAGCAGCTGAAACACTGCCACACAAGGGAGACAACAGGCACCTTTCCCTGGGGCGAGGGCTATCTGTGGAAAGACTTGTAGGAGATTTACATTTTGTACTTCAGCATAAACTTGACACCTAAGCGTCTCTACCTTCTTAAACAGGCATCATGGCTCAGGTTGTGCCATTTAGCTGAGTTGGCAGTTTGTAAAGAACTCAACTGTGCTGGTTAGAAGATACAACTAAAGCTAACAGAAAAGACTTCCTTCCAGGAGACTGCCAAGGTAACAGCAATAGGATCTGTGATCCTGGATTAAAGCTTCTTTGTGAGACATATGTGATGAGATTCCTATTAATGACATTACTGTGGGTAGCTGAGAAGGCTCTCATTGGGAACCACTGAGCAAATGAGGAGGTAAGAAGTAAACATGTCTCAGGAAGTGATCATGTCTCAATACTTTGTGTTTTTCTTTTTCTTCTTTCTGTTTCTAAATTAAAATTCAAAGTTTCAAAATACTTTTTCCATTAAAAAAAAAAATCATCTTTGCTCAGCATGGTGGCGCACACCTTTAATCCCAGTGCTCAGGAGGCAGAGGCAGGTGGATATCTGAATAAGAGGCCAGGTTGGTCTACAGAGCAAGTTCCAGGACAGAGAACCCCTACAAATGTAGCACTGAGAAGAGTAGTTAGGAGGAATCAAAAGGTCAGCATGGGCCACAAAACAAAAAAAAACTGTCAAAACAAAAGAGAAAGGGGGGTGCTAATGCAAATTAAATAACAGAGGAGATATTGTGGACACTTATCCTGGTCTAAGTGTGAGCTCCTCTAGGTCACCCAGGACTACATAGAGACTATACACACACACACACACACACACACATGAGTGTGTGACAATCCTCCTCCCAACCAAACTTCAAAAAATAAAACAAAGCTACAAGAAAAACTAAACTGACCAAGGGGTCAGGCCGGGGCTCCTGTTCCTGAGTGAGTACACTGAGCCTCCAGCAGGGGGCGGCCTTTAATCAGACAGGGCTGGTCCTTCCACAGGCAGTGATTACACTCTAAAGGTAATCATCAGCTCTTAGGCTGATAGGCTCGCAAAAGGAACGACAAAAGGAAGCATCCCCGCTAACTGTACCAATATGGGGAAGAAAAACAGACACTAGGATGAGTGTCAAATGGCACCAGGTTTGTGAGATCCTGGTCCCACTCCCTTCTCTGCATGAGTCCCTGTGACTGCAGACACTGGCATTTCCAGTCTCTGGACATCTCAGTCTCTCTACACAACACAACACCATAAGGTGACAATCCTTTCACTCCATTGTCCCCTAGGGCAGTGCAGCTGCCTCAGGTCTGCAGTTAGAGAGCAGCGTGACCCCTGCCCCCACCTCTCCTGTAGGAAGGAGACGTATGTGATGTACAGATGGATGTAACTCGCAACAGACTGATCTTGCAAAGGTTGTCTTGCAGACAGTGGTGTCAGGCTCCTGTGGACTTTGCCTGTGCCACCTCAAGCATTACCTTATCTAGGAGCTCTCGCGTCTCTTCCGTCAGCGGGTCATGGGAGAACATGCAGTCGTCCCCATTGATGCAGTTCCCAGTGGTGTGGTATAACTTACACGGAAAGTCACGTTCATGACTAATTAAGGCAAACATTTCTTCTCAGAACCCACCCCAAAGAACTAAATAAGCCCCTTCGTTTTGGAGGTGAGGAGACAGAGTTGTGCACTGGCTGCCACCGGCTGTTCTCAATGCTGCTTTAACTCCAGAGCAAGTTCTGGTCCACAGAGCTGGATTGGAAAGGGTCCTCAGACTCTCTACAGAGAAAGGGAATAAGGCCCCTTGGTCTTACTCCAAACTTACTCTTGCAAACTTTATATGCCCCAGTACAGGGGAACGCCAGGGCCAAAAAGTGGGAGTGGGTAGGTAGGGGAGCAGGGCGGGGGGGGGGTATAGGGGAATTTCAGGATAGCATTTGAAGTGTAAATAAAGAAAATATCTAATAAAAGGTTGAAAAAAAGAAAGAAAGGGAGTAAAAGAAGTTGGTTTCCTCGGGTAAAGCTGTGAACAGCTCAGACAGAGGATAAAAGGGGCAGAAGGAAAGCTGACGGGTGAGGTCCCAGGAGCAGCAACACAGGGTAGACACAGAAGACAAGATTGCAAAGGATATCATGCATGTAGGGGCAATTCTCAGCTCGGGCACAGAACCCCGTAATGTAAAACTTGCACAGCTCTCGCTTCTTCGGTAGCTCAATGTCATGGCTAAAATTGCAGTGGTCTCCCTGGAAAAAGAGAAGACAGACTGAGGGTTTGGGAAGTGACTTCTGATTCACCTGTGTCTGCAGTGGGACTACAGACAAGAACACGTCCCCTTGGGAAAAAGTAGTCTCCCAAATGCTTCTTCCCAGCCCAGGCCCTGCTGCCCAGCCTGTGCCTCTGCTCAGGCTCAACTTTTTACTTCCTGTGTTTTCCTGATTCATCTCAGTCCTTCCTTTCACACCTAACACCTACTCTGTCCCGTACTATTTGCTGTCTGGCAATAAAAACTCATCACATAAACCAGTTCTACATTCTGTCCTTCCTAACTGAACCCTGGTTTTGAGGAAAACAATGTCCTGAACTGAGACAGACAAGTCCTCACAATGCCGGGAATCTGATACGTACATCAGGCTGGCCTCAAAGGCCAGTGACCTGCCTGCCTCAGAATCCCAAGAGCTGGGATTAGAGGCCTGTGCCACCACTGCCTGGCATCCTCCCAGTCCATGGGTATAAAGTTCAAAAGCACAGCAGTCATTATACAAGTACAGTCCATGGTGACAAATGCCACAGGTTTAAGAAAGGTGTGGAAAGGAAGAGTCTAGTCTCCAGGGAAACAATGACCACTGCAGTAGCCTTGAATTCACTCAAGGCCCAACTAAGATTCCTGATCTGAATGACAAACAAAAGTATGTGTTGAAACCAGTAAAGTCAAGACTGAGGATAATCCTGGTGGTGGCTGCTGTACACACCTTTAATCCCAGCACTCTTGGGAGAGGCAGAGGCACAGGCAGGCAGATCTCTGAGTTTCAGAACAGCCAAGACTACACAGAAAAATGCTGTCTCAAAAAAACAAAAGAAGCCGGGTGTGGTGTCCCACACCTTTAATCCCAGCACTCGGGAGGCAGAGGCAGGCAGATTTCTGAGTTCGAGACCAGCCTGGTCTACAAAGTGAGTTTCAGGACAGCCAGGGCTATACAGAGAAACCCTGTCTCGAAAAAACCAAAAAAACAAAAAAGAGAGAGAGAGAGAGAGAGAGAGAGAGAGACAGACTTAGAGTAGTAAGGGCTATTTTACATATTTCATATATTATTCTATCGGTTTAAATACCTACTTCCTGACTTCCGAGGGAACAGTATGCCACCTGCCTGCTGCCTTTGTATCACTATCACAAGCCAGCTGTGTTCTTACTAAATGGTCACACATATCTCTTGCACAATGTCCAAGGCTGATTCTGTCCGGAGTCTTTAATAATCCCTTTCCAATCCTCAAGTTCAACAAGGTAATGGGAACAGAGTAAGCCCTGAGGATTCACTTGAGACTAGACAAAAATTTCTACCAGAAAGCACCCCTACACCTCAGACTGTCTACACAGCTTGCTCTGGGTTCTTCTACCCTAAGAAGAAATCCGAGTCTTCTAGGCTGCCCAGAGGTCTACTGACTACAAAAGGTGCCAAAGGCCGCTATCACACAGTCCTTCCCATCACCAACAGTGTGGGTCACATGTCCTCAGGTGGTGCTCTTACCCAAGTGCATCGTCCCTCCACAAAGTATTTGCAGATGACTTTGCCTTTCTTGTCAGACTGCTGGTGGGGCTTGTCATGATCACTCCGCCGGTAGCTTCCACCACCACCGTCCTGTGGAGTAGTGTAGGAGAGAGGATGGGAGTGCATTAAGTGTAGAGAGAACAGGACAGGTGTAGACAGCTCCTGTCACACCACATGCAATACAGTGCTCAGATGGGAAAAAAACTCTGGCACCTGAGCTGTGCAGGAATGCACCCCTCCTAAAGAGAGTAGCCAAGACTTTTCTGGAAACTCTCCTGCACCATGTTAACCTTCCCACTTTAGAAACTCAAGATGGCTGCAAGTACTGCTAAATATTGTTTTAAACAGAGGGCTGTACCAAAAAGGCATCACCCTAGGGAACTGGTAAATATTGATCAGCCCATGGGTAAGAGGTTGATTGGGACAGGGGACAGGATCAGCCTTCATAGAGGAGCTCATTAGAAAACAAGCCAGGGTGGCACATGTCTCTAGTCCCAGCACTCAGGAGGCAGAGGCAGGCTGATCTGTGTGTCTAATAGCAGAGTGAGTTCCAGGATAGCCAAGGCTACATAGAGAAACTCATCCTCAAAAAACACAAAATAAACAAACAAACAAAAAACCCACAAATGAATGAATGGATAAATGAATGATGGTAAGATAAAATTGTGGCCTCCAGAATTCAGACCTGCCCCCATTGAGGCGGGGCTCCCAGGCCACCTCCAGCTAGGCTGGCTCCTTTTGTTATGCAACTACCACGGGGGCCCAGGCTCCTAGGTCTCCTATGCTGCTACCACACCAGACATCCCAGGAAGAAGACTCCTGCAAGGCAGCTCCAGGTGCTCGCCAAGATGGAGCCAGGGGCCCTGGGAATGGAATGGCAGAGTCTACCCTTTTCCACTCTCTTTTAACCAAGAAAGACTTTTCAGTAAAGAGCAGATATGTTTTGACCAGAGAACTGACTCAATGTTTTCTTTTCTCTCCCAGCTAGTCCTCCTGTTTAGTCCCCAGCCCGCCTTCTAGGGAGCCCAGGTTATGTGGAGGACTGCAGGTCGGACCCCCAACATAAAATAAAGAAAACAACCAATCTCAAAGTTGCCTGGTCAAAGCCTCAAATGACAGGGACTGGAGAGACTGATCACTAGTTAAGACTGGTTAACGATTTGAGGTTCAATGGCTCTCTGAATTCAACGCAAGGCCAGCTTGATCTACAAAGTGAGTTCCAGGACAGCCATGGCTACACAGAGAAACCCTGTATGGAAAAAGACCAAAAAAAAAAAAAAAAAGAGGGAGGGAGAGGGAAGGGAGGCAGGAAGGGAAGGAGAGAGAGAAGGAAGAAGGAAAGGAAAAGGAAGGAAGGAAAGAAAAAGAAAAGAAAGGAGATAAAAGGAAAAGGAAGAAAGAGAATGAGAAAGAACTAGCTGCTCTTTCAGAGGACCCAAGTTAAATTTCAACCCCTCACATGGTCATTCACAACTGTTCATAACTCCAGTCTCAGGGATCCAATGCCCTTGTCTGGCCTCTGTGGGTACCAGGCACATACTTGGTGCACAGACACAGGCATCCAGGCAAAACAGCCATATACAGAAAAATTAATAAAATTAAGAAACACAACACACAGAATGCACATCAGATCTCAGGAGTACACTTACCCCCATGTCATCATCATAGTAGTCCTCCTCATCATTCATCCCGCCCTTGCTCATTCCACCTCTGCCGCCTCGACCTCTGCCCCGGCCCATCCCCTTCCCTCGGCCTCCTCGGGAACCACGACCTCGGCCTCGACTTAACCCTGTGGAGAAGCAGAAAATCGATTTAACTTCTCCCACTAAGCCAGCAGTGGCTGCAGCCCAGCCAGCACGTCCTCGCAGAGCCCTTGCCTACCTCGACCTCGGCTGTCCTTGGACCTGCGGTACTGGTTCAGCTCCTTGGAATAGTCATCGTAATCATCGTCTCCCATGGGCTCCTCACTTTCTCCATACTGTATTCCAGAGGAAACAAGGCAGAATTCCAATGTCATTCGAGAGACAACCCTGAGTTAACACTGAGTGGCAGCATGTGTGGTGGGTGGTCCCAAACCCCACCCTTGAAGCCTTCTCACTCCAGACTCTAACTCCATCAAACAGAGCCAATCACAGGGCCTCTGGGAACATGCGACAACTGTATAACTTCAAGAAATGGGTCACACAATGGATATAGATGGCAGGGACAGAATGGTGTGTATTCTGTAGATCCCTCCCATGCCTGCCATAAGAGGCTGGAGACATTCTAGAAGACCGCTCACTAAAAGAAGCCCTGTCTCAGAACAGGGTTTTTGCTATCTACCTTTGCCTGCTTCAGCCACTAAGGTTTTTTGGTTTTGTTTTGTTTTTTTGTTTATTGTTTTTTCAAGACAGGGTTTCTCTGTGTAGCCCTGGCTGTCCTGGAACTTACTCTGTAGACCAGGCTGCCTCAAACTCAGAAATCCACCTGCCAGCTGGGCGTGGTGGTGCACGCCTTCAATCCCAGCACTCGGGAGGCATCCTCCTATCTTAGTCTCACCAAGCCCACCCAAAGGACTTGCAGCGCAGAGAACCTTCCAATCACACTGCTGGCCCCAAGAGCTATGGAAAAGCTTACCTCTATGTCCTCTTCATACAAGTCTTCTTCGTCCTCTGGGTGCTCTCCCATGGAGCCTCGGCCGCGGCCTCTGCTGCCCCTGCCCATGCCTCGGCCTCGAGATCCTCCTCGACTCCCACGGCCCCTGTAGCCCCTGCCTCGGCCTCGGCTACCTGTGGGGTGATTGGAACAGTGAGCCTCACATGGCTACAGGCTATAACAACAAGGAAGGTAGGGTCCATTTCCTATGTCTTCCTTGAGGGCTCCTCCTTTCAGAAGCCAATTTAGCCCATTAAGACTACAGTGCCGGGCTGGTGAGATGGCTCAGCGGGTAAGAGCAACCGACTGCTCTTCCGAAGGTGATAAGTTCAAATCCCAGCATCCACATGGTGGCTCACAACCATCCGTAATGAGATCTGGCGCCCTCTTCTGGAGTGTCTGAAGATAGCTACAGTGTATTTACATATAATAAATAAAATAAATCTTTAAAAAAAAAAAAGAAGTCTTTTCAAAAAAAAAAAAAAGACTACAGTACCAGCCGGGCATGGTGGCGCATGCCTTTAATCCCAGCACTCAGGAGGCAGAGGCAGGCAGATTTCTGAGTTTGAAGCCAGCCTGGTCTACACAGTGAGTTCCAGGACAGCCAGGGCTAAACAGAGAAACCCTGTCTCAAAAAAAAAAAAAAAAAAAAAAAAAAGACTACATTGCCTCTAGTTCCCTCGAAGAGACCAGTTGGCACTCTGGACACACAGCTACTCCAGTCCTCACTAGCTGGTCTCTCACTACCTGTCTATTCATGGCTGCACTGTCCAAGACAGTAGGCACCAGCCCTATGTGGTTAAAAATCCCAGAGCTAGCCGGGCGTGGTGGCGCACGCCTTTAATCCCAGCACTCGGGAGGCAGAGGCAGGCGGATTTCTGAGTTCGAGGCCAGCCTGGTCTACAAAGTGAGTTCCAGGACAGCCAGGGATATACAGAGAAACCCTGTCTCGAAAAAAAAAAAAAAAAAAATCCCAGAGCTATGGAAGGTACCAACTGGAAGATCCCTATCAGATTTTAAAGACTCAAGGAGAGAAACACACAGTCTTGGATCTGGTGTAGACTCTGATCCGACTCAGGTGTGAGTAAGAGAGTGCTGCTTCTAGCCCACATCAGGGCCTGCGCAGTAGAGCCTGCTGCACAGGTGTCCACGAGCAAACACGGACACAGCACTTTCAGCAGTAACCTGGATCACAAGTCTAAGAATCCAAACTGGAACATCTTTAGAAGCCTCTCTCAGCCAGCTGGGGTTTGTTTTTTGTTTGTTTGGGTTTTTTTTTTTTTTTTTTTTTTTTCGAGACAGGGTTTCTCTGTCTAGCCCTGGCTGTCCTGGAACTCACTTTGTAGACCAGGCTGGCCTCGAACTCAGATATCCGCCTGCCTCTGCCTCCCGAGTGCTGGGATTAAAGGCGTGCGCCACCACGCCCGGCTTGTTTTTTTTTTTAAAAGAACCCCTGAAAGAGATGGCCTTCCCTCATCTTGCCTTACGCCTCGGGCCACAAGTTTACCAGCTTTCTGGGGTCCAAAGTCCAGAGGTAAATACCTGGTCAGGTGATGAAAATCCAGGACAGGAGGCAGGCAGAGCTAGGGCCTCCAACTCTCCTCAGTCTGGCCCAGATGAGGGACACTTGCTGTCCCTACTCTGTCTGTTATCCCAAGCCCTGAGTGTATAATTTTTGTGCACTTCAGCTATCTTTGAGTGACTGCCTAGCTAAGGCTCAGTATAAGCTGACTGGAGCAGTCTCCTTGACTCCTTAATCTCCAACTGCATCAGCCACACTGGCCCTGGAGAAGTAATGGGAGGGAGAGGAGGGGAGGGGAGGGGAAGAGCTCACCTCTGCCCCGGCTGCTGCCCTCCTTGGCACGCCGGTACTGGTTCAGTTCTTTGGTGAAGTCATCATAGTCTTCCTTACCCATGTCCTCCTCTTCATCCCCCTCGTACTCCCCATACTGCTCATTCTCGTAGTCCTCGTACATGCTGTAGCCCTTGCTATCCATCTTGGAGTAGGACTTCTTGGGCAGGGGTGTGTTGTGTGACGAGGAGTACTGCTGGTGGGACTGTTCAGGTGAGAGTAGGGGAGAGAGTGAGCCAGTGTGCATGGCCTGGATCAGGCTACTTAGGTCACCTCAGGTCTTAGAACTTGTACGTTTCTCTGGAGTCTCTACTATCCCTGGTTTACCACTGGTTCTTAGCCTCTCTGCAGACATGTTTATCCTGATGGGCTAGGGGACAGCAGTACATAGGGGACACGTCTGTCTTTAAGAAATGGGGCAAGAAGCTGGGCAATGGTGGCATATGCCTTTAATCCCAGCACTCGGGAGGCAGAGGCTAGCGGATTTCTGAGTTCGAAGCCAGCCTGATCTACAGAGTTCCAGGACAGCCAGGGCTACACAGAGAAACCCTGTCTCGAAAAACAAAAGGGCCAAAGTTTAGAAGGAAAAAAGAAATAAAGAACAACAGGAACCCATCGTCCCTGGAGAAGCAAGGACAACGATGCAGAGTGAGCAGATCTGGGGAGAAGCTGGAGTCAGGAGGAGGGTGTCCTTGTCCAGGCTTTCTCTAGGGCCTGTGGTGTCAATGAATACCTGCTTGGTAGCCATAGCAGACTGCTATTTCCAAAGATACCTTCCAAGATGCCTTTCCACAGGTGAATTGTGGCACACTCGGTCAATGAGGACCACCTTAGCAATGGAAGTTACTGGCAATGAAAACACTTCACTGTATTGTGGCTCTGAAACAGTGTCGTGTGTACCCTAGCCTGCAACTCTCTTTTGTTTTTTTGTTTTTGTCTTTGTTTTTTTCCCCTTTGGAGGGGAGGTGGGGTGGTAGTGGTGGTGATGGTCTAGCACTCTTGGTCTGTCTCCATACCCCAAGAGTTGGGATTACAGGCCTGCATCATCATACTGGCTTTAAACACATTGCTACACAAGGTGTAAGAATGCTTGTCCATAGTCCCACCCACATGGGAAGCTGAGGCAGAAAAACTGCTTGAGTCCAGGAGTTTGCGATTGCCCTCCCTGGGTAAAAGTAAACATTTGGCCTCAAAACTTAAAACAAAACAGAACAACAACAACAACAACAAACTACCTCTCAGCATATTTATAAGAAAAACCTAGCCACATCCATATGCCACTAGGTGGCTTTGGTGACCGGGCTGAGGGGGTTTTAGGGCAGTAAAACCCCCTGTACACAACACTCAAGAAGCTACAGGAAACTAATTCAAGTGGAGAGTACAAATGAGCTCATGAGCTGTAACAGAGTAGCACACTTGTGCAACCTTTCAGTGACAGGCTGGGCTCAACTACAAAAGGAAACCCACACTCACTACAGAAAAATGCAAAATACTGGTAAACAGATGTAGACACTCAAGCTTCCTAGCTTATTCAGACCCCTCCCTAGTATGGAGAAGACACTCTTCCTCAGTAATAAGTCTCCATTGCTTTACTAAAACTTCCATCATCTGCTGTGGTGCATGATGCTGTCTCGAAAAGGCTTTAAAAAGTACCATCATCATAGGGCTGAAGAGACAGTCCAGCAGTTAAGAGCACTGGCTGCTCCTCTAGAACTTTGGTTCAGTTCCTAGCACCTATACAGAGGCTCACAACTGTAACTCCAGTTCCAGAGGATGCATATGGTGCACAGACAGACATACACAAGAGACACACTAAAACAAGAAAATGAAGAGATTTTTTAATAATAAAAAGCGGTGCCATCACACCCTGCCTAGTCATTTTTTTTTCTTTTCTTTTTTCTTTTTCCTGGTTGTTTTGTTTCCTTGTTTTTCTAGACAGGATTTCTCTGTATAAGAGCCCTGGCTGTCCTGGAACTCAGAGTTCCACCTGTCTCTGCCTCTTGAGTGCTGGGATTAAAGGTGTGTGCCACCTACTACCACCACCACCACCACCTCTAGCCCATGATTGTAAAAGACAGGGTTTTGCTGTGTTGCTCAGACTAGGCTCCAACTCTCTTGTTTATTATTTATTCTTATATGTATGAGTGTTCTGATGCATGTGTACATGAGCACCACATGCATACAGTGCTCAGGGACCAGAACTCCCAGAACTGGAGGTATACACAGTTATAGCCACTATGTAGTTCCCGGGTCCCCCACACTTAACCACTGAGCTATTAATCCAGCTTCTGACTCCAATTCTTACCCCTTCTGCCTCGCCTATCCTAGTACTGTGATTACTAGCTTGTGTCAGCACTTCCTGTTTGTATTTAATCTTCTAGGGTTTATTATTAGTATTGGGGGCACTGGTGCTGCTCATGGCCATGAGCACAGAAGCAGGCACTAGACTACTGAGCCTTGTTTTTTTCCTTATGTTTTTCTGAGAGTGAAAGTATATACACACAGGGTAAATTTATGGTTAAGTTCAGAGTTGTAATGGGGTATTTAACTTCTAACTGTACAGCCCTGGAGATAATTAACTCTACTGGCCAGTTCATTCTCTTGCCAATTTCCCACAAAAGGTCACTTATGAACAGTTGAAAGCAGTCAGCTGTGACCTGGACAAGTTAGACATAACTATGTCCTGCCAAGCTATGGGGGAGACTTGACACTAGGCAGGCTCCGGAGCAGCCCTGTGGAGAAAGCCACTGCCCTGGCTCAAACCCATACATTCCAACTCTCTTGTTTCCTCATCCATAAATAGGGATGAAAATAACACCCACTTGTCTCTAGGGTACCATCCACCTGCCCCATACCAGAAGACACAAGATGCAGTAGTATCACTCACGGGTGCGTATGGGGGACTATAGTCCCGGTACTTGCGGTGGCCCTTCTCACTGGGGCTGAACTCTGAGTCATCTGACAAGTCCGAGAAGTCATCGCTGGAGGAAGCGTGGCGCTGCAACGACAGTGACAAAGGGAGGCCACCTTGGCACAGCCAGCCCCAGGACAGACAATGCTGGAGTGTGCCTGGAAGGACTGCGCTCAGCCTGAAAACTCCTCCCCTGGGGGCACTAAATGGCAACAGAGCATAAGTTCCAGATCTTTATAAACTGTCCCCAGGCCGTGGATACTAGGAACAGTTGTTACATAGAGTACCAGCTGGGCAGACAGACCAGTAGGTCCTGAGCCAACAGGAGAGGTGGAGCACCCTCCGGGACCTACTTTGTGCTTAGATTTCCGCCTTTTCTTCGACCTCCTCTTTTCCTTCTCCCGTTCCTTTTTCCGCTTCCGTTTCAGCCTCCTGTGAGACTTTTCCTCATCAGAGTCGCTGTGGTGCTTCTCTCCCTTTTCTTTCCGACTCCTCTCTTGTCCTCCAGGGGTATCCTGGATCTCCTCAGCCCCATCATCTTCCAGTTCACCTTCTTCCAACTCACCATCTTCCCTGCAAACAAACCCCCAAACCACTGTGAGCTCAGGGACTGCAATGGAGCCTTTTGAGGGCTCTAGGCTGGTGAGGCAGACAGCAGCAGAGAGCCCAGAGGACATGGGTATCAGCTCTAGTGGCTGCAATAGGCCCCAGAAGGATGCAGGGCCAACTGTGAGGTTAACTGGGTCACAAGAGGTGGAGGGGTTACCACCGGAAGGCAGGGGGTACAGCTCAGTGTCAGGGTTCTTGCTTAGCACACAAGAGGCCCTGGGTTCCAGTCCTAGCCCTGAAAAATGAATAAATAAAAAGCCAGGCAAAGTCAGGCGTGGTACCACAAGCCTTTTATCCCTTCTGCCTCTGGGGAGGCTGAGGCAGGGACAGAAAGAGCTCTGAGTTTGAGGCCAGCCTGGTCTACATAGCCAAGCCACCCAGTGAGACCCTGTCTCAAAAAGAAAACAAAACAGAAAAACAAAAAATAACACTAATAAAATAAGGAATAAAAAGAAAGGTACTAGCCGGGTGGTGGTGGCGCACACCTTTAATCCCAGCACTCGGGAGGCAGAAGCAGGCAGATTTCTGAGTTCGAGGCCAGCCTGGTCTACAGAGTGAGTTCCAGGACAGCCAGGGCTATACAGAGAAACCCTGCCTCGAAAAAAATCAAAAACAAACAAACAAAAAACAAAAAACAAAACAAAACAAAAAAAAGGTGCTACACTCACGTGGGCAAACCTACTTCAAGTTTCCCACCATTCCCTAGCCTAAGTGTTCCCAGTAGAAAAGCAGGTCCTGCAGCCACAGAGCTGAGGAATGTGTCCCTGGGTGCTACCACAAGCTCTGAGTAGCCTAGCTGCCCAACTTCCACATCCCTCCTTTACAGCATTACTTAAAACCTTCAAATTACAAATGAACCACAGAAATTCATTTGCAGGGAATTCCAACTGGCACACTCTGGTTTATAAACTTGTGAACTTGTGTTCCCTTAGGGCCCAAGATGGTAGAGCCAGACCCCACAGGTGGTAAGTCCTCCCTTAGCTGACCACTGAGTTTGAGGACAGCCTGGTCTACAAAGTGAGTTCCAGGACAGCCGGGGCTACACAGAGAAACCCTGTCTCGAAAATAACAAAAACAAACAAAACAAAACAAAACAAAACAAAACAAATAGCTATGGATAGGCTGGGGATGGGGGCAGGTATCTGTGGGTGGAGTCAGTGCAGGGTCAAGAAAGCAGCAGATGGAGGAGTCCAGTGTTCAAGCCAAACCCACAGACACAGATGTTGCTAAGTACAGAAGTTGGTAGAATGGAAAAAAATCTTTTAAACTTAGCTAGGAACAGTGGGAGACAGAGGAAAGCTGATCTCATGAGTTTGAGGCCAGGTAACAGGCTATCAGGCCAGCAAATACACAGTGAGACCCTGCCTGAGGGGGAAAAAAAAGATTTTTAAAAGCTCCCAGGCCTGCCTGGTTACAGACTTCAATCCCAGCACCCAGCAGGCAGACACAGGAGGATCTCTGTAAGATCAAAGCCACCTTGGTCTGCAGTGAATTCTAGGACAGCCAGAGCTAGACAGCCTGTCTCAAAAGACAAACAACAAACAACACACAAACATACATTATTTTACAGCTCCCTATGTTCCTAATGACAGCAGAAAGGTATGTAAATGGACATAAAAGCTCCTTACACCTCAACTAATAAGGTACAAAAAGATTATAACACTGACAAGAATAAGGGAACTGAAGCTGAACCTGGAGAAGTGCAGGCTGAAGGTCAGCCTGGGCTACTTGACTAGCATGCAAGAGTCTAGGGTCTATCCTATACCACACCAAAAAAAAAATTTTTTTTCAAAAATGCAACAGAAGCCAGGCACACACCTTTAATCCTAACACTCAGGAGGCCAATGCAGACTAGGACAACCAGGACCTGTTACACAGAGAAACCCTGTCTTGAAAAACCAAACAATGGGCTGGAGAGATGGCTCAGTGGTTAAGAGCACTGACTGCTCTTCTGAAGGTCCTGAGTTCAAATCCCAGCAACCACATGGTGGCCACAACCATCTCTAATGAGATCTGACGCCCTCTTCTGGTGTGTCTGAAGACAGCTACAGTGTACTTACACATAACAATAAATAAATAAACCACACAACTCAACAACAACAACAAAAGGCTAACCAAAAATCAGACCAGGGAAAATAGGCTTTGTGGAAGGAGGTAACAACCACTTAGAAGCCCTGAGGGTCCTAAAGGGCTCCAATGGAAACAAAGGCCTCTCTTTCTCCAGCTCTCCACAGCTTCAAGAGGTGCTTCTCTAATTAATCTTGAAGCCCCAGGCTCAACACCCAAGAGGCTTGGCCCCCAAAGACAGACAAAGTGGAGGTCAAGGACAGCCTCACACAGCAGGACGTAAGGCTCCTCACACTGTCAAAGACAAGCAACTGCACCACAAGACAGCCAACTTTGGAGGGGCAGGGTACAGAGCAGCACTGCTGTCAGGGAAGGCTCCCTGTAGGTGTGGCTCAGAACCAGTGACAATGGAACACCTGACTAGGAAAACTAGGCTACTCGGTGATGTGGTCCCACCTGCCTGCAGTGATGGAGGCAAACCCACCTAATGACTGATGGGCATTACCTTGGTTGGGGCAGAGCCATGCCTGAGGGCTAGAGGGAGGAGAAAGCAGAGTCTAGGAGCAGACTACAGCCAGGCAGACTGGAATTCCATGCGGAGGAAAGCTAAGAACCACAACGGTTCTTTGCAAAGGGGTACCTCACTATCTCCTTTCCTGTAGTTTCCTCGTAAGGAGACAACAAGAAGCCGGGCGTGGTGGCGCATGCCTTTAATCCCAGCACTCAGGAGGCAGACGCAGGCGGATTTCTGAGTTCGAGGCCAGCCTGGTCTACAGAGTGAGTTCCAGGACAGCCAAGGCTACACAGAGAAACCCTGTCTCAAAAAACCAAAAAAAAAAAAAAAAAACAACAAGAACCACACGAAATTCAGTCCATCTGGTGGTCTTGGATGGCTCCTAACCTAGGCACAGGGCTACACAGGCAGAGAAATGTAGCTCAAGCTGAGCCTGCAGTTGGCCATGATGACCGTGTCCCACTTCTAACACCCTGGCAATGTGTAACAAGATTTTCCAAGGAACTCATGAACCCTGTCATCAAGAAACACAGAGCTTTTCTTCCAGGTCTCCCTACCCTATAAAGACTTCAACCCAATAGTGATGCCTCCCCCACCAGTGTGGCTAACAGGCCCAGTTTCTAAAAAATGAGCTGGCACATGCTTCAAACTTTGTTTCCCTGGAATGGAGATGCTAAAAAAATAGAAAGTTTTTGGAAATCTAACCAGGCAAGGCATCCACACTCAGGAGGCTAAGGTAGAAGGTCTCTAGATTAGGGCCAGCCTCAGTTACAGAACAAGATCCTGTCTCAAAATAATTTTAAAAATTAATTAAAAAAAATTGCTTGTGACTTAGAAGAGGTAGTCATGGTCATGCTGCACATGCTTCCCAGCTAAGAGTCCTGTGTAAGTATCAGGACTAGTCGCTAAAAATAAGAAAGGAAGCCCAATGGGAGAAGGCAGATATCCCAAGGGCCATGGACAGAAAACAGCTGGGAGATTTATGAGAAGGCATTTTAACAGGCTGCCAGAAAAATCCATGTCAGGGGGGGGATTAAACACCAAGGGAGCATGCTTAATAGACTGTGACATAATCCCCCAAGAAGAGTGGGGGAAGCTCCACTGCACTAATCATCTCAATCTAGACCTGCCAAAACCTGAGACAGGTGCCCAGAGGGAAACACTACGGCTGGGCTGCAAAGACCTCAACGTGCACTTCACCTGCCTGCTTGCAGCCAAAGCCACTGCCAGGAGCCCCACCCCCAACCCCAGGAAAGACCCAGCCATCCTGGGAGACTGGCTGGTGAGCAGACAGTGATGCCTCCTGTAAGGCTGCCTCCAGCCTCCTGAAGAAAGCTTCCCAAGTATTCAAATTTGCATTTGGGAGCCTGACTGCAGCTCCTCTTAGGTCAACGAATACATGTGGACAACCTAAGTCACACCACCTTCTGAGAGACCCCCTCTCAGAGGGGCCTTAGCTTACAAGGCTCATACAGCATGGGCATGGCAAAAATACTCAGATCTGGTGTTTTCAAGCAGGCTCAGTGACTGGCCAATATGCTTCAGCCTACAGACCAAGTGATAACACAACTAGCCCTCTTTCCTAGAATGGGCTCTCATCTGGGCAATGGGATAGCTTTATAGGGAAGGTTAAATGATAAACAACAAAGCCCTGCATAAGGAGCAGCCATACAGTAAGCAAGACAGTGGAAGCTATACTTGTCCAGGAAGTCCAAGAAGGCAGGCACTAGTGCACTGAAAGGCACTGTGTGTACAATCCTAGCATGGGCAGGTGGAAGCAGAAGGATCAGGAGCTCAAAGTCATCCTCGGCCTCAGAGCAACTTTGAGGCTGGTCTGGGCAGTTTGAGAATATCTCAAAAATCAGAATCCATATAACAAGACAATACAGTAGTACCAATGCATACAATATGGAAAAGCCTGAAAGAGTTGGCATGTGACCTAGGGAAGACATGTGGGCAGAAGCAGCAGCTGGTTCTTCTTGGAAGACACTGTTGATTACCCAGCTACAAGTGTCTGGTTCATTGTGGCCATCCTCTCTCAAGCAATCCTGCTGACAAAACAGTCTCCATTTCAAGTAATCTACATTGGACCCCCGAGCCTCAGAATGGCTGACCACGAGAAAAGGAGATGCAGAGCTGACAGGGAGGACAGTGAGTCCAATCAAGCTTAAAAGAAAAGACA
The DNA here is from genome assembly GCA_902729485.2 of Mus minutoides. Lineage (NCBI taxonomy): Eukaryota > Metazoa > Chordata > Mammalia > Rodentia > Muridae > Mus > Mus minutoides. The sequence continues at coordinate 998,809 of LR753341.1, forward strand.
GAGACCCCACAGGAGAAGGAAGCTTGCAGCTCTCAGCAACTCTATAGAGTGTTTGGCCAAATCCAAAGCCAGGAGCTTGGGGCTCTGGTTTACAGGGAGTTGGGGGAGAACCACACTACAAGACAAAAATGGAGACTCATGGAACAGTGACTATTACCTGAAGCTCATTAGGCTGCTAGGTTAATGTGAAGGTCAGGGTTATGATCATTAACTGACCAGACTCTCAACAAATCCCTGGGTAGGCTCTGAATGACCCATTAACTGGGGATTAAAAAAAAAAAAAAAAAAAAATCACAAAAATGATGAGGCCCTGCCTCTTCCAATTCGTAACAACCGGCTGAAGTGCAGGAGTCACGGTCAGTCACTAGGAACCAAGGCAATGAGCAGAGCTCTCCTTTACAAGGTTGGCCTGGGCTCACGCCTAAAGAAGCCTCTTTCCCCGACTCAGACCTTCCCTTGATCTAGGAGCCAAGGGGGACTGCACTGAGGGCTTTGCAGAGCTAGGAGAGCCCTGAAGTAAACCTCTGCGTCTCACACATGTTTGTCAATGTCCTTAGTACCCAGTTCATCAACCAGAAACCAAGAGCAAGTGGGCTCTGTGTTGCCCTCCCCTTAGCATGTGCAGGCAGTCATAACCTGTTTTGTGATGTCATGATGCCATCTCTATGGTAACATGCCTGCCTTGTGACAACCGGCTGAGCCACTGGCACAAACCAACCACAGAAGGAAAACTGATGCCAACGCATGGATCTGAAACACCCAAAGCACATCCCACAGGACGTCCAGGCGCTCTGAGCCAGGGCTGGGTCTAGAAGGCGCTTAATGGCTAACTGCTAAACTTGCTAAGAATAATACAAGTTTTCAATAAGTAAATAAATATATATATATATATATTTATTTATTTATATTTATATATATTTTGGTTTTCCAGACAGGGTTTCTCTGTATAGCCCTGGTTGTCCTGGAACTCACTTTGTAGACCAGGCTGGCCTCAAACTCAGAAATCCATCTGCCTCTGCCTCCCAAGTACTGGAATACAAATCTTTAAATATTTAATTCCTAAGAGTTTCAAGCCAACTGTGAGAGCTTATGCCTATAATCACAGTAATTGAGAGGCAGAAGGACAATAATTTTGAAACCAGCCTAGACTATACATAGCAAGACTCTCACTTTAAAATCAAAAAAAAAAAAAAGCTGGGTGTGGTGGCGCACGCCTGTAATCCCAGCACTCAGGAGGCAGAGGCAGGCGGATTTATGAGTTCGAGACCAGCCTGGTCTACAAAGTGAGCTCCAGGACAGCCAGGGCCATACAGAGAAACCCTGTCTCGAAAAACAAAAAAACAAACAAACAAACAAACAAAAAAATCAAAAAAAAAAAAAAAAAAAAAAAAAAAAAAAAAAAAAAAAAAAAAAAAAAAAAAAAAAAAAAAAAAAGGATGGCTCTCACATACAAATAAATTGGAAAAAAATAAAAAGGAAAAATGTGGCAGGCTAGAATTGGGAAAGATCTCTCTGTACTGCTTTCTGTACCTTGGGGTCCTGTGGAGTCAGTCAGAAGGCAGGCTGCACTGACTACTACTAACGCTATAGCTCCATGCTGAACTCATCCTTGGCTCCTCTCATTACTATGGGCTTTACTGCTACCCCCATTTTACAGATAAGCAAACTGAAGATAAGAAATGGGAAGGAATCTGCCTATAGGATCACAGCAAGAAGCAGATTTAAAAAATGGAAATCAGGACTCTGACCCCCAAAGCCCAGCTCTTTAGCCTTAGAACTAGAAATCATCTGTACAGGAATAATTTATTAAACAAACAAAATAAGCAATATGTATATGAAATGGATAAAATTTGAGATGAGATGGTAAGGTAAAGGTGGAAGGGGAACCCTCTATCAGATCAAGACAGCTTAACTAGAATGAGACAGTCTTGGGGTGGAAGCGATGCAAACCCCAAAAGAAGAAAATTCCAAATTCCCCAGGGAAATGGACGCCTGTATTCAGCAGCTGCAGCCCACACTGTGGTTCATTCAAGCACAAGTCAATTTCACCGAAAGGTCTAAAGTCAGCCCAGAGGAACCCGGAGACACAAATTGCCATTTCCTTTGTGGGAATAGCTATTGTTTGACTCCTACCAGTCTGCACACAGCCCAGAGCAAGAGGCCTGTCAGACTCAAGGCTCTTCAGTAGATAACCCTCTGCAACTTTGTCTCCCTTTGCTAAGCCACAGGGTACCACCAACAGGGTACCACCAACAGGGTAGCACCAGCTAAGGAGCTTTGGGTGGCTCACAGCCAAGGCCCCCTCATTTCCCGCCCCCCTTTGGTTTTTCGAGACAGGGTTTTTCTGTGTAGCTCTGGCTGCCCTAGAACGCACTGTAGACCAGGCTGGCCTCAAACTCAAAAGAGATCTGCCTGCCTTTGTCTCCCCAGTGTTAGGGTTAAATTAAAGGCTTGTGTTACTGCTGCCCTGTGACTTTGGCTTAGTTCTCATGAATGAAAATCCCATCCATGAGGACTGGATATGTAACTTTGTGGTAAAGCACTTGTCTAGTACACTCTTCAGTTCAATCCCCAGCCCTCCACAAGGAAAACCCTATCTATCCATTTTGTAGCTGAAAAGCTTGGGCCTGGGTCTCTCTATGCTGACGGAACCTCTGAAGACCGGGAGGCTGGCAGTGTTCACCTCTGCAAGACCAACTTTAGATGGGATCCCTACACTCCCCAGCCGCTCCCGCATAAGCATACTATGGCCACGTTGTACAAAGGCCAGCTAACCTGGTTAAGGGCCCCAAGTATATGCGGTCATTTTTTTTTCACAGTCCACATCATCCCTGTCTCAATTTCTCAGTTCTGTTGCTACTAAGGATAAAACTTGCATGGTTATGCAGATAAACTCGACCTACAAAAACTGATTTGGGACAAAGGCAAAAGTCTGCAGAGTCCTAGGCTAGACAAGCAGCTTTCAAATTTCTTTTCTTTTTCATTCCTGTTTGCAGTACTGGGGCTGGGAATGAAACCTAAGGCTTCTGACATGCCAGGCAAACAAAACACTACTGATGCACATATACCCAGTCAGTACTATTTTCTATTTCTACCTCCACAGGATCTAGCTAAATTACCCAGGCGCCCATGAGCCTGCCTCAGCCTCAGGGGAAGGTAGGACTCTAGGGTTAATCATCAGGTCGGGCTCTAACTAACTGCCTTTGATCTATACCTCCTTTACATTCTGTCTAAATATAAAAGAAGTTTCATTTAATTACATTTTCTACCCTCTTCTGATGTTTATCAATACATGGACTTCATAGTCCATAATGAGCTTATCAGTATGAAAAGTACTGAACCCGGAGGGTATGGTGGTTGTCTTTGATTGCAACCTCAGGAGGCAGAGGCAGACAGATTCCCTGAGTTTGAGATCAGCCTGATCTTTATAGCGAGTTGAGAACCTGAGGCAAAACAACAAAAGTACTATATATAGCACATTGTACTTGAGAGGTGGAAGAAGGAAGACTTCTTCAATCTAAGGCCAACCTGGACTACAGCATGAAAGCCCATCTCAAAAAAAAAAAAAAAAAAAAAAAAGAGATGGCTAAGAGTTTAAGAGCAGTTTCCAGACCCCAGGTATAACTTCAGTTCCAGGGGCTCTACTGCCTCTGGCCTCTGGGAACACCTGGACTGATGTACACATGTCAACACACACTTTAAAATAAAAATAACGTAAGAGAGTACAGGGTAGAGTGTACTGTAGCAGATTCAGGATGGTATACCGGGAAGAAACAGCATCTGTCACATAAGGCCGGCACACTGAGCACTTTCTGTGACTCAATCTTTTTGTTGATTTCCCAGCAAATGCTCAGGTTAAGGAGCTAGTGTGGGAAGCCCGCACCAGGGCCTGATGGTTATCCTTTGGCTTTTCTACTTATAAAGGTAACAGCTGTGGTACAAACTCAGACCTAACCTTAAAAAGCCAAAGGACACAGGGACACACACCTATAATTGCAGCACTGAGACGGCAGAGGCAGAAGAATTGCCTCAGCTTGGTGAGCTACCCAGTCTTCTATGCTAGCCGGGACTACTATGTGGGACCCTCTCTTACAAGTCTTAAAATAAAAATTAAAAAAATTAAAAAAAAAAAAAAAAGAGTTGGAGGCCAATGTGTATTACACTGTGAGATCTTGCCTCACAAGCACAAACCACCTAACAGGTAGAGGGCCTACAGTTCCTCCCCTAGTATCCAAACCAAAACACAAATATGAAAACATTTCTGTTCCAAGCCAAGGGCAGGACAAGCCTAGCTGCTCAATAAACATAACCCTTAGGGACTCAAATTACAAGGGGTGAGAGATCCTGGAGTCTAACAGGCCTGGCCCTCAGAGATTCAGGCCAAGGGTTGACTGAAGCAGAGCAAAGGGGAGGAGTAGGAGTGGGGTTGGCTTTGGAGCCCTAGCTTCCTGGTTCTCAGGGGGCTAACCTCAGCTTGGAATGCTGACTCACTCCATTCTAATTGCAAAACCAAATGCATGCCTGTACACTGGGCACTGGCTCAAGACAGCTGGACCATGTTAGCATCTATACCAAACACTGTGAAACAAGAAGTGCCACAAGATGGCTTCCATCCACTTTAGTCCCCACCGGCTTCCTTTAAGAAAGCTGCCCAGCCCCTGAGAGGCCCTAGATGAGTGTACTTCCGTCAGTCAGACACACCCTGCTTCTGTTTACACACGGAACAGCCAGTGTTCTATTTAGAATTTCTCCCAGTAAGGGCGGAGGCACTGAGCGGCAGCCACTGTGTGGGTGCTCTGTAGCACCCATTGAACTGTGGTGACCCTGAGGAGTGGACACTGGTGCTGGAGGGCACCAGCCCAGGACAGCAATAGCTGCTTTCACATACCCACACCCTTCCTTCACATCCTGTTGCTATCTCCAGTGTTCAGAGATGTCACCACTTGCCTGACAAACAGGGAGCCGAGTCACCAATCAACATAACCGAGCAGGGAAAATAAGAGTAATTCTCTATTGGGAGGAGCAACCTGGCCAGGACACAAGCTACTTACTCCTAGCAGACAGCCTCCATCCTATGAAAAATTATCTCTATGATGATGTAGCTGTAACTAGCACCAACCAAGAGGCCGTGTCTTTATTTCTATCATATCAGCTCAAGAATTATCTCAATGGGCAACGTGCCTGAAATTGATTTTGAAACCACTCCACTTCAGCACTAACACAGTATGAATTGCTGCACTGTTTCTAATAGTATATCTACAGCATTCAGATGCAACAGAGCTTTGTAGCAGCTGAGGCCTCAAAACTTGGAAAGCCAGAGCTGGAAAGTTTGCCTTAACTTATCCAAACAGGCAGCTTGCCATAGTCTATGAGGCCCTAATTATGTAACTGTCTCCAGACCATTTCCTCCATTACCACTGCCAAAGAGCGGGCTGCTCCTCCCAGGCCTTCAAAAGTCAGCAAGTAACAACTGCCAGAAAGCTGCAACCTTCCTGTTGTACACCCCAGCAGTGGTGAGGCACAGCCATGGGCCTGGCTCAACTTAAGCCCCATCACTTCAGATGCCATCGCAGGCAGAATCAGCACTCTGGTACTACTAGAAAAGTCCATCCACAGAGACCACAAGTAGGTTCCCTGAATTTGGTTTGACTTAAAGCTATCCAGAGACCTTGAGACAGTTTAATCAGTGACTTTCAACAGAGGTATTCACAAATGGATCCCTAATCCTTACCTCCATGAAAAAGGTTTCTAGGCACTCAACAGTCCCCCAGCCTCCCCAGCCCCTCTACAAAACAAAGTGAAGAATCTGACCTGGTTCTGAGACAGCCTTGGGGAGGAGTGATGGGCAGGAGTAGAGGCAGTGCCAGGGCCTAGGAATCTGTCCTAGGGTTCAGCTATATAGAAATAAACCCAAGAGCCACACTTTCACCAGGCAGAGCAGCCAGGACAGCATGCCTTCCCAAATTCCCTTTAGCATAAGGAAAAACCACAAGGATGACTTTCTAAAACTGCTAGCTACCTTTACTTCCAGAAAGGTCTGTCTTGTCAAAAATCAAAAATGTAAACCTTAGAGTAAATGAAGGAAAGTCCTTAGAAGACAGACTAGGAGTTAGAAAGCCTGCATATGCTGGATGAGCTTTTTGCTCTTCTATGGAGTAACTGGGGAATTGGGAGCTAGGGACGCTATCTTGGAGTGAAACTACAGTGTCACGGTCAAAGCCCACTCTGCTCCTACTGTGAGATTTTAACTTACTTTCAAATGAAATCTTTCATCCAGAGGAAACAAAAACTTACAAGCTTACAAAGTATGTATAAGCTTTGCTGTTAAAATCAAGGATTCCCAGTGACACCCTTTTCTTTTGCTTTTGCAACATCCATTAATTTCATTATTAACTAACACTGGTACATCAGTTTAGGGAGAAAAAAAAGGTACTACTGTGACATTTCAAAAATATGGAATACCTAAACACATTAACTTAATATTGGGACTCCTTTGCCAAGAACAACAAAAACAAAAAAACACATGAACCCTTGCATGGATATGCCTGAGAGCTTTTTAAAATATTTGGAGGAAATATTTTCACATTCAGCAAAATGACTGCTTAATTTTCATTCCCAAAAGGAATCCCATTTCCTAACATTTTATTTTTAAAGTTTAAGTGTTCTTTTACAACTTAGTAATTCTAAACATGTGGAATGGAAGGGTTATCAGCTGACACTGTTTCTGCTCTGAGCTCCTGGTGGAATTTTACACAAGATGAGAACCTTCAAATGTTTTTTCCAGCTGACCCAGCGCACTGGATAGTGTGTTACGTTCGTGCTTTAGACGTTTTGTGCAGAATTCTGTACGTTCTGGAAATGTCTTCCTCAAAGAGCTGATTTTATATCAGACCACCACTGCATGGCAACTAAAACTGTGAATACATTTAAAGGAATAAAGCAGGCGGCCTGACAAACTGTTGCTTACAAGTGCAGATGGACATCATTGCTCCTGAGAACTCAAAAGAGGAAACCGGCTCCTCTGGAAGGACCAGACTTGTGTGAGAAAGAGCCCCTAACAAAGTACTTCAGGGACCAAAAGTGGGCCAGGGGGACAATGGACTTCAATGTGTTTTTGTCTTTTACAGAACTTATGCTTGTAAAACACATCAGGACAGTGTTAGGTCCTGCAAGCCATTGCTGCTGCTTTTGTTGTTGTTTAACTTGTATGTGTAGGATGAGGGGGACTGAGGATGGGACATGTTCTCTCCAACATGACTGGGCGTGTAACACGTTTTATATCAACTTTTCGCGGTCAGGCATGTGCTTCGGAACAAAGAGCAGTGGACAGGAGAGATCCGGGCTTGACACAGCTTACACATACATTTGTGCTTAGACAGTACTTTACAAATGACTTGCTCCATTTAAATGTCTATCACCATAAGTAACATTTGAGTAAAAAATATGGGAAATGGGCCTGCTTGCAACAGTCTTTTCTGGGAGGGCAAGGGGATGTGACTTTAACTTGAATACAAGTATAAACCAAATTCTGTAAGCTTATCCCCTCCAGAGGGACATGAAGGCTGGGACAAAGCACAGGATGAGCCTAGAGGGACACACATACTGGGCCTTTTCAATGGGCTTTTGTCATGTTACAGTAACACTTTTTTTTTTTTTTAAGAAAACTGTGTACATCAAAATTCTTTAAATTAAACACTGAAAGGATGTGCAAGTTTAAAAGGGCTCAATAGGTTAGAATCCTGATTTGAACATAATAAATCCACTCTCAAGCATCACTTTGGTCTAAAGGCTAGGAGTAAGCAGGCAGGAAAGGGACTAAAAGAGGGAGATAATTGAATTACTCAATAAAAGAGGCTACTTACCATCCCAACCCATTGTAAGACATACACTTCTGACATAAGAGAACTCCTTAGAGGTCGGATAAAGCTTGTAAGCACCTTTGAGTAAAGCACCTGCCCCCGAGAGGGCCGGGAAGCCCAACGTGGGCTTAGCGAACAGACCTCCGCTAATCTGTTTATTTCCTTGACTGCGAAGGGCTGCGATTCCCAGGACGATACATTTAATTAGAACAAAACAGAAAAAAAAATTGTAAAAAAAAAAAAAAAAAAAAAAAAAAAAAAAAAAAAAAAAAAAAAAAGCTCACCAAACTGCTGCACCTGTGTCTTTGAATGTGGGTGGCATTTCTTTTAAAAGGCAAAGGAGGGTCTGTGAAGGAGAAAGGGAGAACAGGAGGTGGGAGTGGGAAGAAAGGGCTGAGACCCATGTCTGAAGGGGTCCTCTGCGGTTCCCTGACGGCTGCGAGACTTCTGTCTAGAGCATTCTCCACCCTACCCCCAACCCCCGCTTGCAAGACTAGCTTTTCTGCTCCCTGAAACCCACCTTTCTATTTTCAAACCTACTCACTCCAGCTCCCAGGAGTCAGCAAACTATGTACCCTCTATCTTTCCGCTCCAGCAGGGCAAAAATGGCTCCAAACCTCTCATCCTCAAAACACGCAGGGCTGGTCCCATTATCACCCGCCAGAGAAGGGCGTGGGGAACCCATTTCGCACTTAATAAAGGACAAGAGGCGCCACAGTTCACCTCCTGCCAAAGCACACGGGGGAGATCTCCTTTGCTCCCAAGGGGGCGACTGCACCCTGTTTTTGCCCCAAAGAGGGGCGATGCCCGGAGAAAGCGGTGGCCAACTTCCTCTACCATTCAGTGCAGGAAAAGCAACCTTCACACACACCCCCGGCAAAAAAAAAAAAACACAAAAAAACCCCAAAACCTTAAAACTAAGGACCCTCCACCACTGACTGTCACCTACCTACAAAAAGAGAGGGACCCGAAAAAAACAATAGGGTTTCCAAGGAAGGTCAGGGGACTTCATCAAAAGAGCTGGAAATGCACCCCTTACTTGCCTGCCTTCTAGGGAGTAGCTAGAAAATACCTCCCGCCAAAAAAATTTAAAGTGCACGAGAGCCCCCATGCTAAGGAGCCCTCCTTAGAACGAAAGAGCGAAGGCTGATCCAAACCCCCATTTTTCTGCCTCCGTTGGACTCGGGTAACTATCCAAAACGGACAGGGTATGCGTCCCCCAGAAGAAAGGATACTGTAGGGGATTGGGAAGACCCCCAACTCCGAACCCCTTAAGAGAGGAGCTGCAAGCTGGAGATGCCCCTAAAACAAGAGAATCCAGGGGCCCCTCCCCCAAAAGCCTTCCCCGAAGCCAGGCGACAGGCCGCTGACGGCCAGCTCCCGGTGCAGGGGCGGCCGAGGAGGCTGATGGGCCTCGGCAAGCCCACCCCCTTGGCGGCCCGTGCCCCGGGCGGGCGAACGGACAGACAGACCGGCGGGCGCGGGGGGTCCGGGGGGCGCCTTCTCACCTTCCCCTCAGCATGGCGCCCAAAAAAAGACAGAGCGAGAGCGAGGGAGAGCGGGCGAACGCCGCGAGGGGGGGCAACGCACGAGGCCGGGAGAGAAAGCGAAGCGAGAAAGAGCGAGCGAGCTAGAGACACGCACCGACCCCGCCCTTCCTCCTCCTCCTCCTCCGCGGCCCCGCCCGGCCCAACATGGCGGCCGTCCCCTTTCTCCTCCTCCTCCTCCCCCCCTCCCACGGGGGACGCTGCCCGGCCCAGGCCGGGGGGCCTGACCTGTCGTCAGGGAGCGGGAGGCGGTGGTGGAGGAGGTGCGGGGTGGCCGCGCGGCCGTCGGGGGAACACGGAGGAGGCGAAGGCGTTGATGGCGGCGGTGGCGATGGCGGCGGTGGCGACTCTGATGGCGGCGGCGGGGGGCTCCCGGGCACGGCCTCCATCGTTCCTTTGAGGGGGAGGGGATGTTAATGCACCAAAAAGGACTGCTTGGGCGTGGCGGGAGGGGCACACTTCAGCGCTCCGGGGCTCCTGATGGGAACTGGGCATATAGATACTTAGATCGATAATGGAGTATTTTTTTCGGTTTCGGAATCACCTCTGAGCCGACTTCCACGTAGGCCGCGAGGCCTAGGCCCCGGCAAGGCCGCCCGCCGCCTGCTTTCTCCGCAGCCTGGGCCCCTGAGGTCACTCGCTCACGGGCACGGGACCCTCATCGGGACGAGAGGTCCCCTTCCGCCACACACGCACACACGCACACGCGGGCCCCCGAGGCCTGAGACCCGGGGGACACGGACACTGGTGGGTGGTTGGGTGTAATTAGCGCGGGGCCGCGCGCGACAGAGCAAGCGAAGGGAAAGGGGGAGAGAGGAGAGCGAGCAAGGGCGGGGTGGTTAAAAAAAAATCGGGGAGAGGAGGGATCGGGCTATGGAGATGGGCCGACTGTCTGCCCGCCCTAGATGCCCCGGCTGCCGGGCCCCCGCCGCGGTCAGGAATTCACACAAAATGGCGGCACAGCCGGGACGAGCACCGAGGCTGAAGCCGGAGGAAGGGCGTGGAGGGAGGGAGCGGGTGGCCGAGAGGCCGGAGGAGTGTCACGTGGAGGAGGGCAGAGCCAGCCCGCCCGCCCGAAGGCTGGCGGAAAGAGCCGAAGCGGAAGGGCGAGGCGGAGGAGAGGGCACGGAAAGAGCCGAACACAGCCGAGATCGACGTGAGACTGAAAAAAGCCGGAAAGAGCCGAGGGAGGATCTGGGTCACGGCAGCCACGCGGAGCGGATCCGAGACCCACCTAAAGGACCAAGGGTGGTCGTGGGGGTGGGGCTAGGGAAGGCCCGGAGAGCCGGAGATAGCCGAAGCGCTTCGGGATGGAGGAACCCCCCCCCACCCGGGGGGGCTGGCGAGAACCCGGAAAAAGCCGAAGTCAGGGAAGGGATCCCGGGAGGAGGCGGAAGTAGCCGAAATACATTGAGCCGAGCGAATAGGAATTAGCGAATAAGCTGAACGGGTGGGGCTAGAAAGGCGATTAATTAACTCAAGGGTAAATGACTTTCAGGAACTCGCCCCCAAAGCAAGCGAGAAGAGCCGAAAATTGCTAGTTTGAAGGAAGGCGGGAAGAGCCAAAAGTTCTAGGTGGGAGAATAATGGAAGGGGGAAAAAATTTAACCGAAAGCCGGAGACCGGTCCCAGGAGTCGGACGTTCCCGAAGAGGGGCTGGAGCAGAGGCGGCCCGGAGATGACGTCACTACATAACTCAGCCAGTGGCGTCATCCTTGGAGGCGAGAAGGGTGGTGCCACACTATGAGGGCGAAGTGGAAATCTTGATCGCGTTCTTAAACCACTAACAAATTTTTTGAAGTTCACCTCCCGCCCAAGTTGATGTTCCTAGTTTATAGGTGGAGACTGAACGCGAAGGCTGGAGGCTTAACTGGCTTAACACCGTGTGTTTGGAGCCAGGATATGCGGAAAAGTTGAAGTTGGCAGTGTTAGCCTCTACATGAAACCCAAAGCTTCATCCGCAGCACCTTATAGAATCCGTTGCGGTGGCCCCAGTGTGTAACAGCAGCACTCAGTGTGAAGGCAGAACAGTGAGAAACTCAAGATCATCCTGACCCGCACGGTGGAAGAACCGACTCCCGAATGAGTCAGTAGAGGAGATTAGCACATCCTCTAACCTCATGCAAGAATAAAGGGAAAGACGGGATCATGGGGCAGTCAGGGACAAGGAAAAAGAGAGTCGGAGACGAGAGAAAAAAAGACATTTCTCACCTGAAATGCAGGGGAGGGGGTGTTATGAAATATAATGCAGCGAGGGTTAGTTAGCATGGCAGGCCCATGCAAAGGTATGCCCCTAAGAAGTTACAGCTCGTAACATTTGGTATAAAGAAACTTATTGGGGGAAGGGACAGGAGTGAGGGTCTGGAGAAGGGGTAAAGGCAGACAGACTAGAGCACAGCCATAAGAACAAGGACAGTCGGAAAGGGGGTAACAGGGACAGAAATGGGAAGAGAGAGATTGCAGAGAACACACACACACACGTGGGGAGCGAGGAGACAGGGAATTGGGGTCAGGGAGTCCTTTTTATCAAGAACACAAACCTGCCAAACCTGGCAGCAGGAGGTGATGACTTAAACCATCACTAGGTACCTGGGTGCAGGACAGCTGGATCTTCTGTATGCTAACATGGGGGCCTTGACACAAAACTCTTCTGAGAAACTAGTGAGCCACTCATCTCAGACTGCTTGCTAGAGCTTCCTGTCAGGATGCAATCCTTAATCTGATTTCTTTGGGGCAACCCAAAGCCTTGTATTTGCCACACAAGTTCTGAGACACATCCCCTAGCCTCAGTTCCTAATCTAATAGGACTAGACTGAGCTAGATAGCTCTGTCCAGAAAGAAGGGTGCGGGCTGGTGAGATGGCTTAGCCGGTAAGAGTACTGACTGCTCTTCCAGTGAGTTCAAATCCCAGCAACCACATGGTGGCTCACAACCATCTGTAATGAGATCCAATGCCCTCTTCTGGTGTGTCTGAGCACTCATATAAATACAAAGAAAGAAAGAAAGAGGTGGCACATGCCTTCAATCCTAGCACACCACAGGCAAAGGCTGGTGGATCTCTGTGTGGTTGAGGTTGAGGCCGGCCTGCTCTATAGAGAAAGTTCCAGGACAGCCAGAGCTGTTACACAGAGACCTGAGATCAGCCAGGGTCAGCTGGGTTCCACGTGGTAAAAGGAAGTGATCATTGGTCTAGCTGAGCTAGATCAATAGATCTTTATCCCAGCAAGGTCATTTTTACTACTCCATGTGTTTTAGCCCAGGGCTAAATAGCAAGACTTTGTCTGAAACAAACAAGCAAAATTTTCTGTGGAAGCACTTGTTGAAACATCCCAGCATGGTGGTGTTAACCTTTAGCCCAGTACTCAGGAGCAGAGGCAGGCAGATCTCTATGAGTTTGAGACTAGACTGGTTTACAGTTGTAAGATAGCCAGGGCTTTGTAGAGATCTATCACACCCTCCCTAGCCAAACTTTTTCCTAGGACATTACACATGCTGGGCAAATACTTCTGAGTCACATCCTCAGTACTTGTTGGCTTTTTAAAGACAAGTGTCAAGTGGTGGGGGCACGTGACTTTAGTCCCAGCACTCACAAGGCATAGGCAGGCAGTCTCTGTAAGCCAGCCTGGTCTGCAGAGTGAGTCACAAGTCAACCGTCTACAAAAAAAAAACCCCAAAACCCTGTTTTCTGTGGGTGGGGTGGGGGGCAGTATCATTTAGCATTTGGCCTTAAACTTTCTATAGAGCTGAGAATAACCCTGAACTCCTGATACCGCCCCTCCATCTCCAATTTCTATGTGCTGGCAGTACAGATGTGTCACTCTACCTGACTTTTGCTATTTATTATTGGAGAAAACAAAAACAAAAACTACCAGTAGACCTCCTCCCTGCATCTCTTTTTGCCTGCTTTGTCCCTCGTCTTCCCTCTTCTCTTCCCAAATATTCTTTGCTATGCTACTGGAATAGCCTGGAACTCCGAGGCTATTCTCTCTGATCTTCTAACCAAAGGTAAGACTGGAGATGCCTATCACCATTCTCAATGCTTTCCCTATCTGGATATTTGACAGCCTCATGTAGACCAGGCTAGCCTTCAACTTCCTAGTGGAGGATGACCTTGAACTTCTGAGCCTCCTGCCTCCACTTCTGAGGTACTGGGATTACAGTCAGACATCATTCCACCTAGGGGATCAAACCCAGAATTTCCTGTGTACCAAGCAAACTCTCTAACCAATCGAACTCTGCCCCGGGCCAACAAGGGTTTTATTACATAACGGAAAGAATTCTTATTCCCTTTGAGTGAGGAAGGGCCTGGTACCAGCCCATGGAGCCATCTGGAAGAGAAAGGACCACATGGAAACCTAGCACTGCAGGTGCACACCTTTAATTCAGCACTGGGGAAGCAGACGCAGCTGCATCTCTGAGTTAGAGGCCAGCCTGACCTGGTCAACAGAGCAAGTTTAGGAGAGACAGTGTCTTGAAAAGAGGAAAGAAAGCAATCAGGGAAAAAAGGCATTACACTAACTTGTCCCTGCTGCATGCAAACCAATTTCTCTTTCCCTCTTACTTTATAATCCAACCCAGCTTTTAGCAAAAAGGTACCAGGGAATAAAATCTAAACGGACAGATTCATCCTCTTCTCGGGGGACAATGTCGCCCCCTTGAGGACTTTTGTGAAATTACTGAGGAAAATTAATGAGTCGTTTTCAGTAATCAACTTTCTCCTGGGAACAGTATACCCTCCCTTAGGATCATTTGTTTTGTTTTGCTTTGCTGCTTTTGGTTTTTTTTAAATTTTTTTTTTACTGTTAGTTACAGTGATGAGGGGTTTCCAGGGAACAGACATTCATCATAAGTGATTACCTCATTAACAGGTAATAAAAGCCAGGCCAGGGGCAAAAGGCAAAAGTTCCAGAAACACAAGTCGAAGAAGCACAATCAGGAGTTCAAAGTCATCCTCCGGTTCACGGCACCTTGGAGCTCAGCTAGAACAACATGAGATCTTGTCACAAAAAAGAAAGGAAGAACGCCTGGCAGTGGTGGTGCATGCCTTTAATCCCAGCACTCAGGAGGCACAGGCAAGCAGATTTCTGAGTTCAAGGCCAGCCTGGTCTACAGAGTGAGTTCCAGGACAGCCAGGGCTACCCAGAGAAACCCTGTCTCGAAAAAAACAAAACAAAAAAACCAAAACAAAACAAAAACACACACACAAAAAGAGAGGAGAGGAGAGAGAGAGAGAGAGAGAGAGAGAGAGCTGAAGAGATGGCTTAGTAGTTAAGAGCACTGACTGCTCTTCCAGAGGTCCTGAGTTCAACTCCAAGCAACCACATGGTGTCTCACAACTGTAACTCCAGTCCCAGGGGATCCAGGCACTGGGTGTGCATGTAGTGCACAGACATACATGAAGGCAAAACACCCACACTCGTGAAGGGGTTATTATTATTAAACAATACTCGGGTTGAAGGTGGTTTGAAGATGCTTATAGAGGTGAAGTAAGAATGGGATGTAGGGGCTGGCGAGATGGCTCCGTGGTTAAGAGCGCCGACTGCTCTTCCAAAGGTCCGGAGTTCAAATCCCAGCAACCACATGGTGGCTCACAACCATCCGAAACAAAATCTGATGCCCTCTTCTGGAGTGTCTGAAGACAGCTACAGTGTACTTACATATGATAAATAAATAAGTCTTTAAAAAAAAAAAAAGGGATGTAGATTAAGTCAGTAATAGAGGTTCCTGCCCCCCAGCCATGGATTCCAGCACCGGCAGTGCAGGGGAGAAAAAAAAAGCTTGTATGTAGCCCAGTATGGTTTCTTACATCTGTCATCCTAGTACTCTAGATGCAGAAGGATTGTTTTTAGTTGCAGGTCAGGCTATGATACTGAGACACTATCTCAGTCTTTTTTTTTTTTTTTTAATTTGGTTTTTCAAGACAGGGTTTCTCTGTCTAGCCCTGGCTGTCCTGGAGCTCACTTTGTAGACCAGACTGGCCTCGAACTTAGAAATCCGCCTGCCTCTGCCTCCCAAGTGCTGGGATTAAAGGCTATCTCAGTCTTTAATATCAATACTAAGAAGGTAGAGGTAGGGGAATCTCTATGAGATCCAGGCTAGTCAGGGTTCCCTAGTGAGACCTTGTCTCAAAAATAAAAATAATTTTTGTGGTTTGTTGTTGTTGTTTGTTTATTTATCCATTTTTTTGGTTTTCCAGACAGGGTTTTTCTACGTAGCCCTGGCTGTTCTGGAACTCACTCTTCAGACCAGGCTGGCCTTGAACTCACAGAGAATCCCCCTGCCTCTGCCTCCTGAGGGCTGGGATTAGAGGTTTGTGCCACCACCTGGCAAAAATATAATTATCTTAAAGTCTCTGCTTTCAGAGTGCCCAGGTGGCCTCATGCTCCTTCTGTGATGCCTTCCCTGCCAAGACAGATAGATCCCCTCTGAATCTTTCAGAGTCTTGCACCCGTCTGATGAAGGTGTGACATCTCAGGGTCAGAAGAGTAAGCTCTACATATTGGGGACATCAGTGGGACCAAGAAGAGCAGATCAGATGGCCCTCAAGTCATTGCTGGACAAGGATGAGACCCAGCAGGTGCTTGGAGAACCAGCAACCCTCTAGGGCCTTGGAGAGCCAGAGCTAGTACCCTTGCTGCAGCAGCTCTTCCAAATACAAGATCTAACTGCAGAAAGCCACAAGGCTCATGGATGAGGACCTCAGTCAGGGAAAGTGATTGATTGATTGATTACACAGCCTTGCCTGCTGTGTAAGTGGCAAGCAAAAGAACCTATCACAAAGGCAGGAATGGTAAGAAGTGTAGCTTAGGGATGGAGAGATGGCTTAGTGGTTAAGAGGCCCCATGTGCTGATTTTTTACTTTATGTGTAAATGTATGTGTGTGTACCACATACATGTGGGCATCCCTGGAGGCCAGCAGAGAGCGTGGGTTGACCGGAATTTGAGTTACAGGTAGTGTGGGCAGCAAATGCTCTAACCTTCCTACCAGCCCTTTGCATGCCTTTTTTTTTCCTTTGTTTTTTGTTTGTTTGTTTTGAGACAGATTTTCTCTTGTGTAGCCCCAACTTGAATTCACTCTGTAGAGCAGGCTGACCTCAAACTCGGGAATCCACCTGCCCCTGCTTCTTCCCAAGTGCTGGGATTAAAGACTTGTGCCACCCATTAACGGGTTATTTGTTGTTGTTGTTTTGTTTGTCTCTCTGAGACAAGATCTCTATAAATAGCCCTGGACATCCTGGAACCATCTATGGAGGCCAGGTGGCCTTTAACTCACAGAGATTTACCTGTCGCTGCCTCTTAACTGCTGGGATTTAATGAACTGCAGGCCATTCTCAAGTATTCAACTCACAGTGACACTTAGTACACTTACTGTGTGTTATAGTCAGGGTTCTCTAGAATCATGGAGGTTATGGAATGTCTTTATGTATTAAGGGAATTTATTGTCGTGACTTACAGTTTGTAGTTCAACTAAACCAACAACGAGCAGCTGTGAAGGGGAGTCCAAGAGTCTAGTAGTTGCACAGTCTGACTAGGCTAGTTGTTTCAGCTGGTCTTCTGTAAAAGTAGATTCCAACAGATGTGCCGGCAAGTAAATGCAAGTGGCAACAAAGAGTGAATCTTCCTTCTTCCAGCATCCTTATGTAGGTCTCCCTCAGAAGGTGTGGCCCAGATTAAAGGCGTGTAGCGCCACCCCTTGCTTTGTCCCAGGCTGGCTTTGAACTCAGGAATTGCTTGCCTCAGACTCCTGGGATTAAAGGTGTATGCTACTAGCCAGGCATGGTGGCACACACCTTTAATCCCAGCTCTCCTGAGGCAGAGGCAGGAAGATTTCTGAGTTCAAGGCCAGCCTGGTCTACAAAGTGAGTTCCAGGAAAGCCAGGGCTATACAGAGAAACCCTGTCTGAAAAAAACAAAAAATAAAAACAAAACAAAAAAACCCTGGATCACAGGTGAGCCCTCCAATTATGGACAGTAGTTCATTCCACATGTAGTCAAGGCAACTAACTGCCAGGTAGAGCTATCACACTATGCCAGCCAATCAATGGCTCTAATGACAAAATTTCTTTTTTAGGGTCGGGCGTAGTGGCGCACGCCTTTAATCCCAGCACTTGGGAGGCAGAGGCAGGCGGATTTCTGAGTTCGAGGCCAGCCTGGTCTACAGTGTGAGTTCCAGGACAGCCAGGGCTGCACAGAGAAACCCTGTCTCAAAAAAACAAAACAAACAAAAATTCTTTTTTAGAGACAGTGTTTCTGTGTGTGCTACCACGCCCGGCTCTTTCTTTCTTTCTGTTCTGGAACTCACTCTGTAAACCAGGCTGGCCTCAAACTCAGAGATCAGCCTGCCTCTGCCTCCCAAGTGCTGGGATTAAAACATTTGTTTTTATTTCTTTTTTTTTTTCTTTTGGTTTTTCGAGACAGGGTTTCTCTGTCTAGCCCTGGCTGTCCTGGAACTCACTTTGTAGACCAGGCTGGCCTCGAACTCAGAAATCTGCCTGCCTCTGCCTCCCACCATTATCCTCTTCTATCCCTTTTCTTCTCCCATCAATTGCTCTTCTAATAAAAGACCTTTAACTTCCAAGGTTTTTGGTTTTATTTTATTTGTGTGTGCATGTGTGTGTATCTCTCTCTCTCTCTGTATGCGTTTAACTAGGGTTGCTTTCAAAAGCATTGGTCGGGGAAGTGTTATCATTTACAATATTGTGTGTGGTGTATGTGAGCTTATCGGTGTCCCATCCAACCTGTGGAGGTCAATACCAGGCTAGGGGAGTCTGTCTTTGCTTCCCATCTCTAGGTGTGTGTGCTGGGATTGAAGACACACTGACTACCAAATTTGGCTTTCTGAAGAACCAAGTTAAAATCCTCACATTTGCAATCCACTGGCAGGTCTGGAGCTGCTATGTAGACCAGGCTAGCCTCAACTCAACTCCATCTGCCTTTAATGCTATTAAAGGCACGTTTTTTGGTTTTTTTGTTTTGTTTTTGTTTTGTTTTGTTTTTTTTTTTTTTGTTTTTTCGAGACAGGGTTTCTCTGTGTAGCCCTGGTTGTCCTGGAACTCACTTTGTAGACCAGGCTGGCCTCGAACTCAGAAATCTGCCTGCCTCTGCCTCCCAAGTGCTGGGATTAAAGGCATGTGCCACCACGCCCGGCTTTTTTTTTTTTTTTTTTTTTTTAAGATTTATTTATTATATGTAAGTACACTGTAGCTGTCTTCAAACACTCCAAAAGAGGGCATCAGATCTCATTACGGATGTTTGTGAGCCACTATGTGGTTGCTGGGATTTGAACTCAGGACCTCTGGAAGAGCAGTCAGTGCTCTTACTAGCTGAGCCAGCTGCTGAGCCATCTCTCCAGTCCCCTATTAAAGGCATGTGTAATCATACTGGGATTTACTATAATTTTTTTTTCTTCTGGAGACAGGATTTCTCTGTGTAGCCCTGGCTGTCCTGGAACTCACTTTGTAGACCAGGCTGGCCTCGAACTCAGAAATCTGCCTGCCTCTGCCTCCCAAGTGCTGGGATTAAAGGCTTGCGCCACCATGCCTGCCTTAACAGGCTTTCACACAGTGCATGTGAGGAGAAAAAAAGATAAGTGTTAAGTCAATTCTATTCTTCCAGCTTTAGGTGGGTTCTAGGAATGGAACTTAAGTTACTATGTGTGAATAGGAAGTGTTTTACCCAGCAGAGGCACCCTCTGGCTAGCATTCTGTGTGTTTTTCTTTTCTTTTTCGTTCATTTGTTCATTTTTCTTTCTTTATTTGTGTTTTTTTTCCTAGATAGGGCTTCTCTGTGTAGCCCTGGCTGTTCTAGAACTTGCTCTGTAGACCAGGCTGGCCTCCAACTCAGAGATCTGCCTGCCTCTACCTCCCCAGTGCTGGGATTAAAGGTCTGGGCAGCCATTACCATCCAGCATCAATCTTGGTTTTTGAGGCAGGATATCTTTATTGGGATATGGGCTTGTTGGTTAGATAAGTCTGGGTCTTGAGCAAGGCCCAGAAATCCTTCTCTCAAGTGCTGGGATTACAAATCTGTACTACAAAGTTGGTTGTAGTTTTTGTTTTGTTTTTGTTTTAAATAGGAATCTAGATATTAAACTCAGGCAAGCACTTTACTGAGCCATCTCTTCAGTCCTTGATGGTTTTGATACAGGATCTCACTCTTAGTAATTCACCTACTTCAGCCTTGTGAAGGCATGAATGCTGGGATCACAGGCATGAGCCCATAAACTTAGGTTTGCTTCTGCTTGTTAACAGGATCTCATGAAACCCAGGCTGGCCTTGAACTTTTGATTCCTTTCACTTATTTTTGTCCAAAAACTCTGATCACAGGCATAGCCCATCATGATCAATTTGAGTACTGCATCTTACATAAGGATTTGAGAATGTGTCAGGAGAGGAGAAGGGGGAGAGGAGTCCTTCCTCTTTTTCAGTCCAGGAGGAAAGTCCAGTTGTTTTTTTTTTTGTTTTGGTTTTTTGTTTTCCCCTCAATAGGTAGTGTGTCGTTATTTTAAAGTAGTATCTTTACTTCACCACACCCGTGACAACTCGATAAACACCAGGCCACCAGACCAGCTTCATAAATGACGGCGTGGACATCCTCGAGGAATCAAAACACCCGCCACTTTTCTTTTTTTTTCTTTTTCCTCTCCGGGATTGATTGGCGTCCCCGTCACGTGATCGGGGCAGCTAGCGGGCTTTGGAGTCTTGGTCATCCACGTGGTCTCCCGCAAAGCACGGAGGCGGCACTGCGCAGGCGCGGCTCTCTGAGTTTGCGCAAGCGCGTCCCTGGCGCACGGACTCGCTGCTGGCGGTTAGCAAGAGCGGGAGCGGGTGAGCTGAAAGCCGGCGACATGGTAGAGAAGGAGGAGGCTGCCGGCGGCGGCGGCGGCGGCGGCATCAGCGAGGAGGAGGCAGCGCAGTATGACCGACAGATCCGCCTGTGGGGACTGGAGGCCCAGAAGCGGTGAGGGGCGCCGCGGGCCCGTGCGTGCCGGCGTGTGGGCCCTGAGGGAGTGGGTGCGGCCCTGTTGTAGAGCGGAGTCGGGATTGATGCACTTGGGTTTCCTAGTGCCTCAGAAAAGACGAATGGAGGTTGTTTCTGCAAAGTACGGGAGGTGGAGATGTCCCCTGTGTAGTAGTGAGAGTGTCCTCGGAGGAGAGGGAGGATTCGAACTTGAGGTTCCCTCGGTGTCAGTACCTGGTGATGGTGGGATTTAGGTGAAATTTTTAGGGTGTAAGTGGGGTGAGCATGAGTGCAAAATGTGGGGGCGGGCTGAGCTCATTGATTTCTATCCATGGGAAGCTGTGTTGGACGCCCTGGGGACTTGGCAAACCTACAGGCTCCTCTTGAGGAGTGCTTGAGGGCAAGTCCTGACAAAGGGACTCCTGGAGAGGCGCAGAGTGGCCGAATTTATTCAGCACACAGTTCAGATGTTGGTTTTGTTTGTTTGTTGAGACAGAGTTTCTCTTTATAGCCCTAGCTGTCCTGGAGCTCACTCTGTAAACTGGCTTCAAACTCAGAGAACCGCCTGCTTCTGCATCCCGAATGAGACAGGATTAAAAAGGCACCTGTCTGGCTTCCTTAACATATTCAAGTTATAAGTTATATTTTTGGGGGGTATGGTTGTTCATATTTTTAATTCTGGTACTCTGGAGACAGAGGCAGGTGTATCTCTGTGAGTTCGAGGTTAGTCTGATCTAAGTAGTTCCAATACAGCCAGGGCTACCACAGTGAGACCCTGACTCAAATCAAAACAAACTCCAAAGGTAATTGTTTTTATAGCTTAGGCTGGCTTTGAACTTGCAGAGATAAATACATGCATCATCACACATTGGCTCCCTAAGCATTTTTGGGGGGAGAGGTTTTAGAATTTTATGTATTGACTTCTTTGTATGTTTTCCATGGTGTTGATGTGGATGCTGAAGGACAACTTTGTGAAGTCAGTTCTCTTCTTCTACCTTTATGTAGATTTTTGAGGTCTAAACTCAGGTTGCCAGGTGTCCCCCAGGCATTTGAGACAAGCACTTTACTTGGTGAGGTATCTTGCTTGGGCTCCTTGAGCATTTTTTATTGAACCAAATGGACTCCTTCCCAACTTGAAGCTTATGTTCTGATGGGGACTAAGAGCAATATTCATAATAATAAAGTTCCATAGTAATAAGACTCTAGGGTAGTGGCCTACACCTGACATTGCAGCACTTAAGAGGCTGAGGATGGAGGAGTGGGCTCAAAGTTAGTCTTGAGTACAGAGTGAGTTTAATGCCATTGTGAGATGTACAGAGACACCTAACCTCAAAAACCAAAATACTGCCAGGCATGGTGATACAAGCTTCGATCCTATCAGAGGCAGGTTAGGTCTACATAAACACCCCAATCAAACCAGAAAGCTGTACATTGTAATCCCAGTATTCAGGAGGCTGAGGAGGGAGAAAGGCACCATATAAGCAAGATGTGTTAGTGCATTTCTATAACCTTAGCCCTCAAAGGGGAAGTGCAGGAAGGTCAGAAGTTCAAGGCCACATGATCTACATAATGAGACCCTTACTTGTTTTTTTTTGTTTTTGTTTTTGGGGTTTTTTTTTGGTTTTTTGAGACAGGGTTTCTCTGTGAACTCACTCTGTAGACCAGGCTGGCCTCGAACTCAGAAATCCGCCTGCCTCTGCCTTCCGAGTGCTGGGATTAAAGGTGTGCGCCAACATGCCCGGCTCCAGACCCTTTTTTTTTTTTTTTTTTTTTTTTTTTTTTTTTTTTTTTTTTTTTTTTTTTTTTTTTTTTTTTTTTTTTTTTTTTAAGATTTATTTTATTTATTATATGTAAGTACACTGTAGATGTCTTCAGACAACCCAGAAGAGGGCGTCAGATCTCGTTACGGATGGTTGTGAGCCACCATGTGGATGCTGGGATTTGAACTTATCACCTTTGGAAGAACAGTCGGGTGCTCTTACCCGCTGAGCCATCTCACCAGCCCCTGAGACCCTTACTTTTAAAGGGAGGAGCTAGAGAGCAGCTTTTAGAAGTAGGGTCAGATTTCATTCCCCCTCATCCACGGGGTGACTAAGCCACCTGTAACTCTGGTTTGCAGGGAATCTGAAATCCTCTTCTGGCCTCTGTGGGCACTGTACACATGTGTTGCACATACATACACTCAGATGTGCACACATACACAGTCTCTGAAGAGAAAAGGGAATGAACATGCTTTATGATACTGTGATGTAAATGAGATAGCACATGTACAACTCCTACGCCCAGCAGTCTTCAGTAAATTCTCTGTGATTAGACAAGTCTGAATATTAAGCAACAAAAGAAGGGAAAATATTAAAAGAGTATTGAACCACTGACATGCCTAAGAGGTTTTATGAGCAGTTACAGTTTTAGGGCCAGAGGTGGAATCCCATGCTAGGTGTGTGTGTTATTTCTTTGGTTATAAATATTCCAGCTTTCCAACCTATCCCAGCAAATGGTTTATTTTTCCTGAGACAGGGTTTCACTCTAACCCGAGCTGGCATCAGACATGGAACAGTCCTCCTGTCCAGTGCTAGGAGAGCTGGCAACACAGGTGCAGAGAAATTTATAATCCCAGTGCTTCCAAGGTGGCTTCAGGAGGGCTAGAAGTTCAAGGCCAGCCTGGGCTACATGAGACTATCAAAAACAAAATAAGAAATTTCTGGGTTTTTTTTTTTTTTTGGTTTTTCGAGACAGGGTTTCTCTGTATAGCCCTGGCTGTCCTGGAACTCATTTTGTAGACCAGGCTGGCCTCGAACTCAGAAATCCTCCTGCCTCTGCCTACTGAGTGCTGTGATTAAAGGCGTATGCCACCACAACCTGCAAAATTTCTCTTTTAAGCCTTTTTTCTCTGAGGATTTTAATAATGTAGCACAGTTAGCATAGAGGTTTGTGTTTTGTTGCTGAAAATTGACCTTTGCCTTGTTCCTGCGTGTCCCTTAAGCATGGTGTTATGCTCATTGGTGTATGGTTCAGTTGGTAAAGTGCTTGCTTAGCTTATACAGAGTCCTGGGTTCTGTTTCTTACACTATATAAGAAAGGGCTCAGTAGCTGATGTCCATAATCTTTACCCTATCTCTCCCTCCTTAAAACAAAACCAAAACAAACTCCACAAAGTTTAGGTCACTATGGGCTTCTCTAGGAAAATGCTACTTTCCTAGAGAAAGTCTGATAACTAATGAATGAGTCATTTATTTAAACTTGAGGTCAAGTAGGATCCAGGTCCTTTGTTGGGAGCAGCCTTACTTCCTGAGAGGAGAAGCTAGTTTGGCTTTAGCAGGTGAAA
This sequence comes from Mus minutoides, assembly GCA_902729485.2. Lineage (NCBI taxonomy): Eukaryota > Metazoa > Chordata > Mammalia > Rodentia > Muridae > Mus > Mus minutoides. The sequence continues at coordinate 1,022,499 of LR753341.1, forward strand.
GAGTATAGAATGAAAAATAAGAGGATCCATAGGACTGATTTTTCCACTAAGGTTGCAGAGAGACCATTCAAAGATTTGAACACGTGATAAAATCTAGCTTACATGTAAAAGGTTTGTCTGGGCTGGTCAGTGGCTAGAGCAAGGGCCTAGCATATGAAGCCCTGAATTGTACCCAGTAGGTTAAACAAAGCATGTATTCCCCCCACCTCCCGAGACAGGGCTTCTCTGTGTAGGTTTGGCTGTCTTGGAACTAGATCTGTAGACGAAGCTGGCCTTGAGTTCAGAGATCCTCCTGCCTCTGCTTCCCCAGTTCTGGAACTAAAGGTGTGTGCCACCATTGCCTGTCTAAAAACATGTCTTTGAAATGGGGATAGTAGATTATAAGGGACAAGATGAAAGCATGGGGGCCAAGTGCATTTCAACAGGGTCTCACTCATGCTGATCACCTTGAACGTCTGGTCCTCCTGGCTCTTACCTTTCCCTCGCTCCGACTCTGGAGTGATTGGATTTTAGTTGTGTGCCACCCACCATTTTTGCTGTGCTGGCGATGGAGCCCAGTATTTTGTGCTTGCTAGGCAAGTACTTTATCAACTGAGTTATAGTCACAGCTTCTCTGTTTTTATACTTTTAAGAAACAGAGTCTTAGGCTGTTGAGATGACCCGCTTAGGAGCACTTACTGCTCTCAGGAGATTGGTGTTCAGTTTCTGGAACCCACATGGCAGTTTACAACTTCCTGGAACTCCACTTGCAGGGGATGTGGCTCCTGCACACGTGTGGTGCAGAGAGCTGTATGCGAGCAAATACAACAAAAGAAATAATAAATGTTTTTACTTTTAAAGAAAGAAACAAGCCAGGAGTGGTGGTGCACGCCTTTAATCCCAGCACTCGGGAGGCAGAGGCAGGCAGATTTCTGAGTTCGAGGCCAGCCAGGGCTATACAGAGAAACCCTGTCTCGAAAAACCAAACCAAATTTAAAAAAAAGTGATGATCACATGGTTAAGGTATAGGTTGGGTAAGTGGAGGGATGTGTATGGTGTGCATACTTTTTTCAACTCAAATAATGTGCCTCAGACAAACCTCACTGACTGCAATATTGTCACGGTGCAAGCTTCTGTATAATTTTTTGCTCATGTACTTAATGTAGGATTGAATCCTAGAAGGGGAATTGCTACTTCAGAGAATATAAATAATAGCTACTTCATTAAGTGCTGACTGGGTGCCATGTAGTGTTTTAAGCCTTTTTCATCTAATTGAGCCATAAGTAAGCTATGGTCTCTGGGGCCCTGGCATGTGTGGTTAAGATTAAAACATGATACTAGGACTGGTGAGATAGCTCAGCGGGTAAGAGCACCAACTGTTCTTCTGAAGGTCCTGAGTTCAAATCCCAGCAACCACATAGTGGCTCACAACCATCTGTAACGAGATCTGATGCCCTATTCTGGAGTGTCTGAAGACAGCTACAGTGTACTTAAATATAATAAATAAATAAATCTTAATAACAACAACAAAAAACCATGATACTTGGCGGGCGTGGTGGTGCATGCCTTTAATCCCAGCGCTCGGGAGGCAGAGGCAGGCGGATTTCTGAGTTCGAGGCCAGCCTGGTCTACAGAGTAAGTTCCAGGACAGCCAAGGCTACACAGAGAAACCCTGTCTTGAAAAACCAAAAAAACCAAAAACCAAAAAACCATGATACTCATTTTTTTTTTTAAAGATTTATTTTATTTATTATATGTGAGTACACTGTAGCTGTCTTCAGACACTCCAGAAGAGGGAGCCAGATCTCGTTACGGATGGTTGTGAGCCACCATGTGGTTGCTGGGATTTGAACTTATCACCTTCGGAAGAGCAGTCGGGTGCTCTTACCCACTGAGCCATCTCACCAGCCCATGATACTCATTTTTGATTGCTGCTAAATAAAGAGAATAGTTCCAGACCCTCCTTCTGAAGAGCCTGTTGGAGTGGCTGAGGGTTGGGGTACTGGAGAAGCCATGCAGTAACCTGAGACTGGTCAGAAGCCTTTTCTCCCCTTTTTTAATTTGTTCACAGAGTAGCCCTCTTTTTAGTGTTTCTAGTCATCTATGTGTGTGTTTTGAGACAGGGGCTCACTCTGTAGCAGCTGGTCTGGAACTTCCTTCGGCCTTCTGGATTTACAGGAGTGAGCTACCTCTCCCAGCTAGCTCTCTGGACTTTTGATTGTCCTGTCTCAGCCTCCTGAGCAACTGGGATGGCAAGCCTGCACCATTAAGACCCTTAGAGAGGGGCTGGTGAGATGGCTCAACGGGTAAGAGCACCCGACTGCTCTTCCAAAGGTGATAAGTTCAAATCCCAGCATCCACATGGTGGCTCACAACCATCCGTAACAAGATCTGGTGCCCTCTTCTGGAGTGTCTGAAGACAGCTACAGTGTACTTACATATAATAAATAAAATAAATCTTAAAAAAAAAAAAAAACAAAAGAAAACAAAAAAAGACCCTTAGAGATTTTAAATATTGCTGCTGCAAGGAAAGTTCTGGAGAGGTCATTCTCCCTTGAGTGTGCCGTGGTAGGAAGGGCCCCTGAGGTTGACAAGCTTGCTCTAAGGGTAAAGGTGTTGGCTGCAAAGCCTGACAACCTTTCAGTCTCAGGAACCTAAAAAGTGGAAGAACAGACTGGATTCCAGCTTCCGCTGACCTCCTCACATGGACATGCATACGTCCATACAAGATAAATAATGTAAGAAAGAAGTTACAGAGAAAAGCTGTGTGTTAGTTATTTTCTCGTTGCTGTGGTTTATTTTGAGTGTACAATCTGTACAGCCCCAGTGGCAGGGATGTGAGGAAACAGGTGAACAGGTGGTGCTCTGTTCCCCACTGTCTTTTAAACTTTATTATTTTGTTTGTTTTGAGACAGGGTCTAGGAAGTAGTTATGTAGACCAGGCTGGTCTTGAACTCACAGAGATCCACCTGCTGCTGCTGCCTCCTGAGTGCTAAGAATTTTATTTATTATTGAATGTCTGTGACAGGTGGTATATATCTGAGCAGGTATGTATAGAGGTCAGGGAACATCTTTGTGGACTTGGTTCTCATTAACTTTCTGTAGCTTCTGAGAGTGGAACTCATGTTCTCAGGCTTGAGTCTTCAGGCAACAAACATTTTTTGCTTGTGGAACCTGAGCCAGCTTGCTGTCTTTTTTTTTCTCCTTTTCATTGAATGTGAACCCACTCCATTGATTGTGCTGCCCACAGTCAGGGTAGGTCTGCCCTCTTTCATTGAACTTTTATATAATAAACATTGTCATAGAACATACCCAGAGCTGTGTGTACTGGTGATTCTAAATGTGGTAAAGTCCACAGTGAATCTTAACCTCCTCAAGCTCTGAGGAAATGGCTTTGGGGTGGGGAAGTTTGAATGGGCCAGAGAGGAAGTGTGTTTAAAGGATGTGGAATGTTCTGATTATCCTCAAGTCTTGGTGAGTAGTAGTCTGATAATAAGTGATAAAGCTAGTAAGGTAGTACTGACAAGTCCTGAGCAACTCAATATGAGCTGTAGATTTTATCAGCTGCGAATGTAGCGAAGGTGCTTGCCTTTCTAGCATACATGAAGCCCTGGGTTTGATCCTACTATCAAATACATTAGGCAAGGTACCTACTGGAGGTAGAGGTAGGAGGGTCAAAGTTCAAGGCTATTTTCTGCTACATAGTTTTAGGGCCGCCTAGTATGCATAAGACCAAGTCTCAAACAATTCTTTTTGGGAGTGGGTGTTGAAAAAAACCCAGATTCAAGTTAGCTAGGCTTTTTATAATGAAGGTGGTGGGGTTTAAGAGAAGTTGACTAAGTCTGTCTTAACACCCGTGTCCAGTTTTCTTTCTTTTTTTTTTTTTTTTTTTTTTTTTTTTTCTTCGAGACAGTTTCTCTGTGTAGCTCTGGCTGACCTGGAACACACTTTGTAGACCAGGCTGGCCTCTAACTCAGAAATCTGTCTCTGACTCCCAAGTGCTGGGATTAAAGGCGTGCACCACCACGCCCAACTTCTTTTTTTTTTTTTTTTTTTAAAGATTTATTTATTATTTTATGTAAGTACACTGTAGCTGTCTTCAGACACACCAGAAGAGGGCATCAGATCTCATTAGGGAGCTGGGAATGGTGGTGCACACCTTTAAACCCAGCACTCGGGAGGCAGAGGCAGGTGGATTTCTGAGTTCAAGGCTAGCCTGGTCTACAAAGTGAGTTCCAGGACAGCCAGGGGCTACACAGAAGCCTTGTCTCGGAAAAAAAAAAAAATCTCATTAGGGATGGTTGTGAGCCACCAAGTGGTTGCTGTGATTTGAACTCAGGACCTTCGGAAGAGCAGTCGGTGCTCTTAACCTGAGCCATCTCTCTAGCCCCCTTGTCCAGTTTCTTACATGCCAGGTATTACTTTAGAGTCTAGACGATGCTTTTGTTTGTGGTCCTGACAGGCTTGGAACTCAGTTCAAAGATGAAGGTGGCTTCAATTTTGCAATAATCTTGCATTTATCTGCCTTGTTTTTTGGTTTTTCGAGACAGGGTTTCTTTGTATAGCCCTGGTTGTCCTGGAACTCACTCTGTAGACCAGGCTGGCCTCGAACTCAGAAATCCACCTGCCTCTGCCTCCCAAGTGCTGGGATTAAAGGTGTGTGCCACCACTGCCTTGAGTTTTTTTTGGTTTTTTTGTTTTGTTTTGTTTTGTTTTTAGTTGTCCAAGACAGGGTTATTCTTGTTGTCCTAGCTGTCCTGGAACTCACTCTGTAGTTCAGGTTGGCCTCCAGAGCTCCGTCACCTGCCTCTACCTCTTTAGTGCTGGGATTAAAGATGTGTACTGTTGTTACCACTTTGCTTAAATATTAGCTTTAAAATTTTTTCTTTTGAGAGTATTAATTTCTATTACATAGCCATAAAGTTGGCTTTCATATGAACTAGTGTGGTGTGTATAATCATGCCTTGCCAAGGTTTCTTTTTTTTTCCCCTCCATCTTTTAGAAAGGGTCTCATAGCCTCTGCTGACCTCAATCAAAGAGACCTTGAGCTTCTGATCCATTGCTTGGCATTATAGGATGCCACCATGTCCAGCTTTATTTTGTTTTTAGCTTTAGAAGTAAATAGTAGTATAACTGGCCTCAAATTTCCCATCCTTCTTCCTTAGGATTTTAGATATGCACCCTAGACCCTGACAGCCACTGGGCTTACTAAAGACTCTTAATGTGACTCTAAGCACTCACTGATCGTTGGAGTCATTTTGGAGAAGAGCCCCTGGTGTTCTCTGGGTGCTTTGTTTGATTTTTGTCTTATTTTTCTTTATAGAGATCAAAACAATTCCCCTACCTGTTGTTTTTGTTGTGCTCAGGTTGGCCTCAAGCTTACTGTGTTGTGAACCTACCCACCCTTTACCCTGTCCCTACCTCTCCAGTGCTGCCATTACAAGTGTGCACCCACACCTTCTTATGCTTCCATGTGTGGGTTGTGGGTTTTTTTGTTTTGTTTTGTTTTGTTTTGTTTTTGGTTTTTCAGGACAGGGTTTCTCTGTATAGCCCTGGGTGTCCTGGAACTCACTTTGTAGACCAGGCTGGCCTCAAACTCAGAAATCCGCCTGCCTCTGCCTCTGCCTCCCAAGTGCCGCCACCACGCCTGTCTTGCTTCCATGTGTTTTGCTTGCATGCTCCTCTCGCCATTCTACTTCATTGGTAAAACACTTGCCTGCTCTGGCTGGAGCCCCTGAGTTCAGTCCCCAATACCATAATAAATACACTGCCCTTTTTGCCACCTCTTTGGTCATTTTACTAGTCTGAGTGGATATGCACACATAACCACTCCAGTCTTCTGTTACCTGTGGCGTCATCTTCTCACCCTATAGCTTCTAGTGCCTCCCAGAGCCCTCATGCTGTGCCAGCCCCCCCCCCATTTTCATACATCACATTCGTCCTTTCTGTACCATTTTGCGGCCTCTTTGTTTTTCTGTCTCTGAAAATGTTCAAGCCAGGTATTCCCCTTTCCTTTTTCTTTTTTTTTCTGAAACATGTTTTTTTGTGTGTGTAACAACCCAGGCTGTCCTGGAACTCGCTTTGTAGACCAGGCTGGCCTCTAACTCACAGAGATCTGTCTGCCTCTGCCCCCCAAGTGTTGGGACTAAAGGTGTGTTCCACCCCATCCAGCTTCAAGTATCCCCTTTTGAGTTTGTGTGTTTTCTATAGTTGGAATACTTTCTTTTCAGTTATCTGTATGTTGATTGGTTGTTTATTTTATTTTGATTTAAAAATCACCTTCTCTGGGTTTCTTTTTGTTGTTTGGACAAGGTTTTTGTAATGCAGTCTAGATGTGAACTTCCTGAGATCTCTCTTGTCTCTCCTTCCCAGCCATTCAGATTACAGATATACTCCTTCAGAAAGGTTTTCATCATTGGTAACACTTGTTGTTTAAAATTGCATCTTTCTTTGTCCTCTTTATTTTGTGGTTCTGGGGATCCATGCAGGACCTCATCCATGCAAGGCAAGCATTCTACTGATGGAGCTCTATCCTCCTGCCCCATCATCTGGTCTTATGTTTGAAGAGCTGCTTTCTTTACTGCTCTGCACACTGTGGAGAGGATGTACAGTACGTGCTCAATAAAGAAGTAATTTTTAGTGTAGAATTATTTGGGACCAGTTTTCTAGAACTGAAGGTTCAGTGGTGTTTCTGTGGTGCATATAGTGAAAATTAAGTTTTCTTTTTTTTTTTACTGTCCTGTGATTGAACAAGTCCCACTACTTGGGGTCATCAGATTAACATGGCATGTGTTTCACAGGCTTCGAGCTTCCCGAGTGCTGATTGTTGGCATGAAAGGACTTGGGGCTGAAATTGCCAAGAATCTTATCCTGGCAGGAGTCAAAGGGCTCACCATGCTGGACCATGAACAGGTATGTGCCATCTGATTGCCCTGTCTTTCTCAAAAGGCCGTGCTGCCAGTGCTGCTGGGCACATCCAGGTTCAGTGGCACTGTAGGTAGGAAACTGAGGCCTGGGTGGAGGATTACGTGAATACATACATAGCCTTCAACCCCTGAGCCACTGATTGGGGGCTGGAGTGATTCAGGATGGGAACATAGAGAGCATGCCTCAGTTCAGTGTGATGGCACATACCTATAATCCCAACACTCAGGAGATTGAGGCAGGATTATAAATTCAAGACTAGCTTTTGCTATATAATGAGGGTCCTAAAAAAAAGTCACAGTGGGACTGGAGATGGAGAGATGGCTCATCAGTTAAGTGTACTGACTGCTTTTCCAGAGTTCAAATCCCTACATACTTACATGGCAGCTCACAACTGTCCATAACTCTAAGATCTGACATTCTCACATAGGCATACATGCAGGCAAAACACCAGTGCACACAAAATAAAGGTATATAAATTTTAAAAATATTTTAAAAATAGTCAAAATAATCTTGTAGATGGCTCACCATCATTACTTTGAAAAACATTGAATCAGAGAGAAGGTATATAGACTGCATATCCAGAAAACAGTGAGCATCCCGTATGAAACTGTACATCATACAGAGATAGCACAGCAGTGCCCAGTTCACATACAGCTTTCTCTGGCCTATCTTTCCTTTAGGGTGGAAGTGTTTGTTTATACATTTTCAAGCCTCACTGACATGTAAATTTTCTAGCAATTTTTTTGTGTTATTTGCTTGCTTCTTGGTTTTGAGGCAGGGTCTCATGCAGTTCAGGCTGCAGTGGGACTTGGTCTCGAGGCAGGGTCTCATGCAGTTCAGGCTGCAGTGGGACTTGGAGTGTAGTCTCAAACCCTACGAGACCTTGTCTTAAAAAACTAGAACTTTCTACTGTAATATGAAGAAAGCCACGAGCTTTACTTACTCAGTGCCATAACTTTTGTTTGTTTGTTAGTTTCTTTTGTGACAGAGTTTCTCTGTAGTGCCTGACTGCCCTGGAACTTGCTATGTAGACCAATCTGGTCTTGAACTCACAGAGATGTACCTGCCTCTACCTCCTTCCTGATAGCTGGGATTAAAGGCAGGCATGTGCTTCTTCATTCCCAGCATGAGGCTGTTGACTATGTAGGGATTGGATGGGAGCTTTCTGTGTAGACCAAGCTGATCTCAAACTCAGAGATCAGCCTGTCCTCTGCCTCCAGTGCTGAAATTAAAAGAATATGCTCTTGGTTCTGACATTTTTATTGCTATTGAGGTAGGATTTCAGTTAGCTCAAGCTAACTGAACAGGTGAAGGTGACCTTGAACTCTGATCTTACTTCTATTTCCCTAGTGCTGTTATTACAGATATGAGCCACCACACAATTTTGAAGCACTGGTGGTCAAACCTACGGCTTCATTGCTTGTTAGATAGTATTGCTAACTAGGCTATGTCCCCATCTAAAAATTGATTAAGTTAAACTTAAGAGGAAAGTGGTATGGTGTTACATACCTGTAATCCCAGCACTCAGCAGAGGTAGGAGGAGGATTGCTGCAAATTTAAATTCATCCTGGGCTACATATCAAAATTCTCATACATCAAACATTTAAAAAAGAAAGAAAATCTAAGAAAATACGTAACTGTGAGCAGTCAGGACAGACCATATTTCTAACACTACAGTGCCCTCTAGAGGCAGGAGCACATCTGGAGGAGGATGAGTACATGTGCCACCAAGCAGTTGTGGGCTGTGGGCTCTAGTGGTTCTTTCACATCCCAGATGTGTGAGGTGGCTCTGATGTCATGTCAGAAGAGTGCTAAGGACTGCCAAGTTTTGGGAGGCATGGGCTGATTGTCTTCCTCTACTCACTTGGAGGGTCACAGTGCCTTCTCCTTGAGTGTCCCCAACCCCAGCTACACTGTAGAGAACCTGGGCGGTGATACAAATATCAAAGCACTCCAGGATTGGAGTTAGGTGTGGTTTATAATGGACTTTTGTAGCCTAGTGCTACTCAGCTTAACTAGCCCAACTCCCATCAGATAAGTAAATTCCTTTCCCAATTTCCCAGAGAACACTGTTGGAGGAAGAGGTGTAAAATCGTTTGGAAGGCTGTGGAATCATGTGGACTTGGCTATAGTCCCAGCTTCTACAACTGGACAATAGACTTGGCAGACTTTGTTTTCATTTAGATGAGGGTTTTAATGCTTGGCCCTTAGCATTTTATTTGGTCTACAGTCACACATCTTAGAGCACTCCCCAGGGACCCTGAAGTCTGCTGTTCTGAATAAAAGGGTGCTTACAGTCTGGTTCTCATTCTCAAAGCATTATCCTGAAGCCAGTCTGGCCTCCTTAACTCAGATTGTGATATGGAGACTTAGAGAAGTTTCCTAGGGTTTTGATCTGAGTTAAGGAGGTGTTTATCAAGTTGAAAGACTGCTTTGGCAAGGGATTTTTTTTCCTTAAGATTTTATTTATTTATTATATGTAAGTACACTGTAGCTGTCTTCAGACACACCAGAAGAGGCCGTTCGATCTCATTACAGATGGGTTGTGAGCTACCGTGTGGTTGCTGGGATTTGAACTCAGGACCTCCGGAAGAGCAATCAGTGCTCCTAACCACTGAGCCAACTCTCTAGCTCTCCCTCCGGGCTGGCAAGGGATCTTTTAAGAGGGTCTGCTAGAGCCCTCTAGGTGAATGTGAAGGCTACCTGAGCAGCCTTGGCCTGTATCACCAATCAAGATGACCTCTATTATTGAAGTTCGTCGGTAATCTAGATCTTCAAGGTGTGTTTGAGTGTATCAGTAATCACTGCATTAATTGTTGACTCAAGATGTAGGATTAGAAACCACTTTACAAGTGTGTTATGTACTGTAGATGAGAAGTGAAAAGGGTCTGAGCAGTTGTAGTGATGAGATGTCAGGAAGTGCACTGGTATGAGAAATAGAATCTGCTGGCACATACATGCATGAACTCAAAACCAAGAAGAGATATAGAAGATGATTTAACTTTTTTATTCTTAGAATTACTTGAGTTCTGGGTCCTGCCACCATCTGCTCGGTAGTAAATGGAGAGGAGGTTAGGTTCTGGTTACTTGTGGCCTTGGTCTTGGCAAGGAGTCCAGAGCCTTGCCCTTAGCCAGCTTACTGCAGGGCTACAATGCAGGCCAGGAATTCACGTGAAGACAAGGCTTTGGCTTGGGCGATTAATGTGTTAATGGCTTAATTCCAAAAGGTAGATAGGAACACTCAATGATGAGGTCTGGTGGGTCTCCAGGAAGCTGTGACTTTAATAGACTGAGGTGGGTGGCTGGGAGGCAGTCTGCACCAAGACTGACTTGAGAAATGACACCAACTTTTGGTAGAAATTAAAAGCATAAGTGAGTTTGTTTTGGAACTATGCAGAGTGAAGTGAATGGACCATGAGATAGAATCTTACAACACAGCTTTACTTCACAGGGCCTTATAAAGACTACAATGTCTTTATAAGTGGAAGAGAAGAGCCAGGATCTGAGCTCAGGGTAGTAGCATATTATCTGTGGAATGATGATGTTTCAATACACTTAGGCAATACAGTCAGTGATTAAACCAGGATTTGAATCTAACCAGAATGTTCCAAAGCCATTCCCCATAATCACAGACTTATGCCTTCCAATAGGGAATGAGATCCCAACAGGATGTGGTGACTTAAAAACATAACACTAGTAGAGGGATGGTTGTAAAAATGCCACCCCTTTTTATTTATTTTTATTTATTATTTATTTATTTATTTAAAAGATTTATTTTATTTATTATATGTAAGTACACTGTAGCTGTCTTCAGACACTCCAGAAGAGGGCGCCAGATCTCATTACGGATGGTTGTGAGCCACCATGTGGATGCTGGGATTTGAACTTATCACCTTGGGAAGAGCAGTCGGGTGCTTTTACCCGCTGAGCCATCTCACCAGCCCCCCCTTTTTATTTTATATGTTTCCTTTTTATTATTAATATTTTTTCAAGACAGGGTTTCTCTGTAATAACTCTGGCTTTCCTGGAACTAGTTCTTTGTAGACTAAGCAGGCCTCAAACTCAGAGATCCACCTGCCTTTTACCTCCCTGTGTTCTGGGATTTAAGGCATGTGCCACCAACTCCTGACTTGGCCCATTTTTTTGATACTGAGAAAGAATGTCCTTTGGATAATTGGTAGGTGCCTTGGGGGTGGGTGGGGAGATGACTTAGCTACCCCTGAACCTAGTTCTGGTAAACTCATTTGCTAAGCTAAGCTCAGGGTATTAAATGTTTTGTGTATGAAATACTTTTGAGTGATATGGATGGAATCTACTTGGTAGCTCTGGTCTCTGGGGCTATGCTGACATATCTACCCTTAATAATGAAGTCAATTACTCTGCTTGCTTCCATGTCCCTATGGGGTGGAGAGGGGATACTTCCAATTCAGGGAAGGTCCTTTGTGTGCTAAGGAATCACTTTACTACTGAGAACTAATAATCACTCAGTAGCAGTTAAAAATCTACCCAACTTTAAGTAGAGGAAACCTTCATCTTTGCTTGGAGCGTTTCCCTTGTAAACACAAGAGGGTGCTCTTTAACCATGGATGGCCAGTTTTTAAAAGTTAACTATAGTGTGTTACAGCCTCAGAAGAAAGAACAGTCAGCTATCCTAGGGTTTCCATTGCTGTGATGAATACTGTGACCAAAAGCAGCTCAGGAAGGAAACATTTTTATTTCAGCTTACAACTTTGAGGTTACCCCATGACTGAAAGAAATTAGGACAGAAATGTGGAGGTAAGGACTGAGACAGAAGGCCTGGGGAACACTGCTTACTGATGGGCTTAGCTTTCTTACTTAGACAATCAGGGCCACCTGCCCAGGGATGCCACTACTTACAGTTAACTGGGCCCTCCTATATTTTTGGGTTTTTTGTGTGTGTGTGTGTGTGTGGTTTATTTATTTATTTTATTTTTATTTATTTATTTATTTTGACAGGGTTTCTCTGTATGGCCCTGCCTGTACTGGAACTCACTCTGTAGACCAGGCTGGACTAGAACTCGGAAACCCACCTGCCTCTGCCTCCCAAGTGCTGGGATTAAAGGTGTGCGCCACCACCGCCTGGCAATTAACTAGTTTTTTAAATGGATTTGTTTGTTTGTTTGTTGTATGTAAGTGCACTGTAGCTGTCTTCAGACACACCAGAGTGGGGTATCAGATCTAATTACAGATGGTTGTGAGCTACCATGTGGTTGCTGGGATTTGAATTCAGGACCTCTGGGAGAGCAGTCAGTGCTCTTAATTGCTGAGCCAACTCTCCAGCCCCCTACATTAATTATTAATCAAGAAAATGCCCCCACAGATTTGCCTATAAGCAATCTGATGAAGGCATTTTTTCACTTTGATTTTCCTCTTCCCGAATAATTCTAGCTTGTTAATGACCTCCAAAAAAACTAACATATCACTAACTACAACTTTTCCTTTCTGACTTGTCCTCAATAAAACACTAAACGGTCTTTTAAAAAAATTCAAGCACTTTAACAGTTCAGTCTCGCTGAGCTATCTCGCCAGCCCCCCAGTTCAGTCTCTTTAAACATCTAGAATATCTTTCAAGGTTTCTCTAAAATATCCAAGTCTCTCAACTAACTGTGGGCCTCTGCAAATTTAAAAAAAAAAAAGTTTAAGTGTTTTCTTACTCTTTTTGTTTTTTTTTTTTAAGATATTTTCTTATTTATTTTTATGTATATGAGTACACTATAGCTTTACTGATGGTTATGAGCCTTCATGTGGTTGTTGGGAATTGTATTTAGAACCTCTCCTCACTCTGGTTGGCCCTGCTCTCTCAGACCCAAAAATTTATTTATTATTATACATAAGTACACTGTTTTGTAGCTTTCTTCAGACATACCAGAAGAGGGTGTCAGATCTCATTACAGGTGGTTGTGAGCCACCATGTGGTTGCTGGGATTTGAACTCGGGACCTTCGAAAGAGCAGTCGGTGCTCTTACCCGCTGAGCTATCTCGCCAGCCCCCCAGTTCAGTCTCTTTAAACATCTAGAATATCTTTCAAGGTTTCTCTAAAATATCCAAGTCTCTCAACTAACTGTGGGCTTCTGCAAATTTAAAAAAAAAAAGTTTAAGTGTTTTCTTACTCTTTTTGTTTTTTTTTTTTAAGATATTTTCTTTATTTACGTTTACATTTCAAATGTTATCCCCTTTCCTAGTTTCCCCTCTGAAATCCCCTATCCTCTGCCCCCTCCCCCTGCTCCCCAACCTAGCCACTCCCATTCCTGGTCCTGGTGTTCCCCTATACTGGGGCATAGAGCCTTCATAGGACCAAGAGCCTCTCCTCCCATGACCGACAAGGCCATCCTCTTCTACATGTATAGCTAGAGTTTCTTACTCCCCTCCCCCCCCCCCCCCCCCCCCCCCCCCCCCCCCCCCCCCCCCCCCCCCCCCCCCCCCCCCCCGCCCCCAGCCCCGCTGGCTCTGGCCTCCCCGGTATGGGGCCCGCTCACTCCCTCCGTTCCTGCCAGCCCTGCTTGCTCCAGCAGTCCCCGCTTGCTCCAGCAGTCCCCGCTTGCTCCGGCCTGCTGTCCCTGTTTGGCTCCGCTCCCTCCGGACAGCCCCGCTTGCTCCTGTTGGTCTCTCTGGTCATAAGTACAGCTACGCACCAGAGGAGGGCGTCAGATCTCATTACGGGTGGTTGTAAGCCACCATGTGGTTGCTGGGATTTGAACTCATCACCTTTGGAAGAGCAGTCGGCTGCTCTTACCCGCTGAGCCATCTCACCAGCCCGAGTTTCTTACTCTTAAGAGGGAAAAAACTGAACACAGTCAAAGTCCAGCAGTGTGAACCTTGGTGTTAGACGCCTGTGACTCAGGATCTTCTGGGCTCCAAAGATCTTGAAGAGCTCCATTCCACAGCTACTTCTGCCTTTGGTACTAGCTTCTCCAAGTGCTGGCATCTCTGTGGCAACTGGGCTGAATCTTCACCACAGGCCTCTTTTGGGCTTTCTTCAGGCACTCTGACCCTGTAATACCTCAGCTGTCATGAAGATGACTCCTTTGGCTGCTATCATAAATAAGTACAGTCTTGGCCCTCTCTGGACCAAGCTTCTGTGTGCTGACCCTGAACAAACATTTTCTTACAAGATTTTGCCTCAGTGATGCTGGCTAATCTTTTGTTTTGTTTTGTTTGAGACAGGGTTTGTCTATATCCTTGGCTGTCCTAGAGCTAAGCAGACTAACTCAGATCCATTTCTGTCTCTCAAGCACCAGGATAAAAGACACACATTGCTACGCCCAGCTGCCTGTCTTTCTTAATCACAGCTGATTCTTTAGCCCCATTGACTATTAATTACTAATTAGTATCAGTATTGTCCCAACAGAACAGAGGTTTCATTTTATTGGTTCCAGTCTCCTAGTAATCACAGACAATTCTTCAACTCCAGCTTACCAGAACTTCAAATTTTTAAATCAGAATATCACTTACAAGGCCCTGATAGTGCCTTTGCTTCCTTTTGAAACTTCACAAGCCAGGCCTCTAACATCTGCACTGCTCTCAGCACTCTTTCCTAAGAAACCTCGGCAGAGCAGCCCATTAATCTCTGAGCCCTCTGGCTTTTCTGGCCTTAAGTCCCAAATACTTCCCTTCCACAATCCTCCCCAAACAGCATGGACAATGTGATTAGGTTTGTACCAATTTTTGTCTGAGAGTTTTTCTTTTTTCTTAAATTATGTATTTTATTTATATGAGTATACCGTCACTGTCTTTACTCCCAGAAGAGGGCATAGGATCCCATTACAGATGGTTATGAGCCACCATGTGGTTGCTAGGAATTGAACTCAAGACCTCTAGAAGAGCAGTCAGTGTTTGTTTGTTTTTGTTTTGTTTTTGTTTGTGGTTTTTGAGACAGGGTTTCTCTGTAGCCCTGGCTGTCCTGGAACTCACTTTGTAGACCAGGCTGGCCTCGAACTCAGAAATCCTCCTGCCTCTGCCTCCCAAGTGCTGGGATTAAAGGCGTGCGCAGTCAGTGCTCTTAGCTACTGAACCATTTCTCCAGCCCTGTCTGAGAGTTTCTGTTGTCTTGATAAAACACTTGACAAAAAGCATTTTGGTGAGGGTTGGTTTGTTTGGCTTACATGTCCCAAGACCATTGAGGGGAACAAAGGGGAACTGAAGCAGAAGCCATGGAAATGTGCTCTTACCTAACTGGCTGGCTCCGCATGGCTTGCTCAGTTTACTTACTTTCATACCCAGAACCACCTGCCCTGGGATAGCACCTCTATGGATGGGCTAGTCCCTTCCACATCAATCATTAATTAAGAAAATGCACTGTAGACCTGTCCATGGGCCAGACTGATAGAGGCAGTTTCTCAGCTGAGGTTTCCTCTTTTCTAGATTATTCTAGATTGTGTAAAGTTAACAAAAACTAGCCAAGACTGAAGTGTAGCCAGGCCGAATTCTGTAGGGATGATAACAATTGGCTGTGGGCATTTTAGCATCCTTAGATAGCCTAGATGTCTTTATGTTGATGGATTTACATTTCAGAAAGACTCCAAGAATTAAGAACTTTTTTTCCCTAGGTATCTCCAGAAGACCCTGGAGCTCAGTTCTTGATTCAGACTGGGTCTGTGGGCCGAAATAGGGCCGAGGCCTCTTTGGACCGAGCCCAGAATCTTAATCCCATGGTGGATGTAAAGGTGGACACGGAGGATGTAGAGAAGAAGCCAGAGTCCTTCTTCACGAAGTTTGATGCGGTGAGTTTCCTAGTATTGAGCCTGTTGGGAGAGTCAAGCAAGTTGAAGTAGTAGTGGAAGTTCAGTGTGGAGTCATCCCTCTAACCTCTAACCCTAGTGTTTGGGAGCCAACATGGGAAGGAGGCCAGCCAGGACTGTGTAACGAGATTAACTGTAGGTATACAAGGGCTTTCAAGTCACACACTCTGAACTTTTATCCCATTTGTGTCTATAAACTGATCTCTTCTTTAGGCTTGACACGTATAAGTGTTTCTAAGTAGGTCCAGTCTATTAAACCTATTGTGGTTGTTTATGAGGTGCCTGCTGTCTTCTGTGATCTGAGTCTAGGTTTCAGCATTAGCGTTTATCTTCCTTCAGAGTCATCATCGCTTCTCGGCCTTTTGGCTAAGATCACGTGCAGAATCTTGGCTCATGTGTTCTGGAAGTTTAAGTTGCTGATTAATTTTGTTGCCAGCTGCACTTACTTATTTGATAGAAGTATCAGGCTACAGCTTGTGTTTTGTGTTCAGGAAGGAAGCAGCAAACATCCCCAGCCAAGCTTGGTAGCATTTGCCTATAATCCCGACATTAGGCAAAGGGAACTAGGAAGGAATAAGAGATCAAGACTGAGTTTGAGGCCAGTCTGGGCTACATAAGGCTTTGTTTTGTTTTGTTTTGTTTTGTTTTGTTTTGTTTTGTTTTGTTTTTGAAGACAGTTTCTCTGTAGCTCTGGCCATCCTGGAACTTGCTCTATAGACCAGGCTGACCTTTGGAGATTTGTACGGTGCTGCAGTTAAAAAGGCATGCACCGCCACCTCCTTGCTTTGTCTTAAAAAACAGATAACTAGGGGCTGGTGAGATGGCTCAGTGGTTAAGAGTGCCGACTGCTCTTCCAAAGGTCCTGAGTTCAAATCCCAGCAACCACATATGGCTCACAACCATCCATAACGAAATCTGATGCTCTCTTCTGGAGTGTCTGAAGACAGCTACAGTGTACTTGCACATAATAAATAAATAAATAAATAAATTTTTTTTAAAAAAAAAAAAACAGATAACAAGCAACCAAAACATCTGTGCTCAGTGTGTCTCTGCCCTTTTTTTTTTTTCCCCACACTCACTTTGGCCATGGAACTGGCAGGGATACACCAAATGATGCATATAGAGCGCACATCATCTATTCTCAACTCTGTGTCTGTCAGGTTTTCTTGTTTGCTTTTCAGGCAAGGTCTCACTACAGATCCCCCACAGTCCTGTGGGCCAGGCAGAGATTTTATTTTTCCCTCTCCTTGCCTCTCCAGTGCAGGGATTTAAAGGCTGGTGCTGCCACATTTGCCTGACTTCAGCCTCTTAAGACAGGGTTCCCTGTCTTCAGGGAACGCTGAAGAGACCTTGGACAAGTAGTAAAAAAAAATTAAAGTGCGTGTAGATACTCAAACATGACCTTTTGGTCAGTTAAAAAACTGGTTTTACTTGTCACCAGAATTTGCTTGACTTTGTAGTTTAGATTACCTTGATAGCTCTGTCTTCATGAGAACTATGAGGTGTAGTGTATATGCTCTTGGGTTAAGGAAACATTGTCTTGAGTGGTTTTACTGTCCAGCTAAATTCTTCTCCTAGGTGTCAGAAGTGGTCGTCATGTCATGTATATTTTCTACACCCTGAAACCTGCAGCTTCTCTTCTGTCTTTTACTCACAGCACCCAAGAACCTGTTGTTCCTGTTGAAACTGGTCTTAAGCCTGCCAGAGAGACAGTTAATTTAAGACTTATGCAGACAGCAGGGCAGTGAGTGATTCACACTTTGCAGCTCTTACCAGTCACTTCCTGTCTCCCCTCAGGTGTGCCTGACTTGCTGCTCCAGAGATGTCATCATTAAAGTCGACCAGATTTGTCACAGAAACAGCATCAAGTTCTTCACAGGAGATGTCTTTGGGTACCATGGGTACACCTTTGCAAATCTTGGAGAGCATGAATTTGTAGAGTAAGTGCTGGGAGGAGAGGGCCGAAGGGAGCATTCCACAGTTCAGTGGTATTTGTGGTAGGAAATTAGCTTTCTCAATGACATAGCATATTGTACTATAATACTTCAGAACATTCTCAGACAAGGAATTAACAAATTATGAAGCAGAGTTGTTTTGTGGATTCACACTTTTGTTGTTTTTTCCAGGCATGGTTCCTCTGTTTGGCTATACTGGAATTCTGTAGACCAGGCTAGCTTCCTACCTCTGCCTACTTAGTGCCATGCCTGCTCAGCTTGTGGGGCCAGAACTTTAGGAGACATGTATGTAGACCCCATCTTTGAAAACAGTGGTGTCGTCTGAAGCCCAAAGCATGGAATGTTGTGGACAGTGCATCACGTGGGTATCCCAATTCCTGAACTTGAGGATTGGAACTCACATGCTGTCCAGGGAAAGTGTGCTTGTGTTTTAAATACTTGTTCCTTAGCTTGTACTTACATGTTGAAATGGAGAGAGAGTACCTGCTAGCTAAATTGGGTAGTCCTTTGGGCACATTCAACCTGCCTTGGAAAAGCTCCACGATTCAGAGCCTACTGTGGAGCAGACAGACCTTATGCCTTGTTTGGAACATGAAGCTGCAGAGCCTAATTCTCACATGACAAGACCTGCAGTGGTTTTACTTACAGCTTTCAAGAGAAAGATGGCAGATGGTATTTATAAAACTATGAGCTGGATATATGGCCACCATTCATTGTATTTTTTATTCTCTTGCTTGCTCTCATCTCAATCTCTGAAACAGCATCAGAATCCTACCTTGCCACTGAGTGATACAGTTGGGCACAGCTTCCTGCTAAGCAGTGTTCTTATTGTTCAGCCTCTCCAGCAAGTCATTGGTATTTCTCTGTCCTACAAGTTTCTTGGCTGGTGCACACCTTAATCCCAGCATCTGGGAAGCAGAGGCAGGTGGACCTCTGAGTTCAAGGCCAGCCTGATCTACAGAGTTCCAAAACAGCCAGCGCTACACAGAGAAACCCTGTCTTGAAAACCAGCTGGAGGGAGGGGGTCGATGACAACCTTTGAAAGGGTCAAACGTGTTCTCACCATCTCCTACCCTAGCCACCCAGCAGCTTTTTTTTTTTTTCTTCGAGACAGGGTTTCTCTGTATAGCCCTGGCTGTCCTGGAACTCACTTTGTAGACCAGGCTGGCCTGGAACTCAGAAATCCGCCTACCTCTGCCTCCTGAGTGCTGGGATTAAAGGCATGCGCCACCAGCAGCTTTAGAAAGGTCTGGTTCAGGGGCTAGTGAGATGGCTCAGCGGGTAAGAGCACCCGACTGCTCTTCCGAAGGTGATAAGTTCAAATCCCAGCAACCACATGGTGGCTCACAACCATCCTTAATGAGATCTGGCGCCCTCTTCTGGGATGCCTCAAGACAGCTACAGTGTACTTACATATAATAAATAAAATAAAATCTTTAAAAAAAAAAAAAAAAAGAAAAGAAAAGAAAGAAAGGTCTGGTTCAGGCCGGGCACGTGGTGGCGCACGCCTTTAATCCCAGCACTCGGGAGGCAGAGGCACTCGGATTTCTGAGTTCGAGGCCAGCCTGGTCTACAGAGCTACAGAGTGAGTTCCAGTACAGCCAGGGCTATACAGAGAAACCCTGTCTCGAAAAAAAAAAAAAAAAAAAAAAGTCTGATTCTAGGAGTGCAATGAATTGCACAGTTAAAACAAGAGCAGTCTGGGCTACTCTTAACATGAGATTTCCACAGCAGAAGGAGGAATTAGGTTTGGCTCTTTAGTTTTTGATTCCTCAAGAATGTTTGCAAAGCAGTCTCTTTGGCTCATGGGAGCTTGCTTATGCTAGGCAGTTTACTTATGTTCTTTTCTTCCCATAATCACATCAGAGACAGCTAGTTTAAAAATGGTTAACTGATTTATCAGATCTCTCCAGGGACTGCGATGAGATTCGAGCTCAGGCCTCGTTGATTCAAAAGCTTTTTTGCTCTATTTTGGTTGTATATTTGTTTTGTTTATCAAGGCAGGGTTTCTCTCTGTAGCCTTGTAACTCACTCTGTAGACAAGGCTGTGCTTGAACTCAGCCTTTTGCTCATTACATTCCAGTGATGGGACTTTCAAACTTGGCTTCCTCCCATTGTCTCTTTCTAGAGAGAAAACCAAAGTTGCCAAAATAAGCCAAGGAGTGGAAGATGGACCTGAGGCCAAGAGAGCAAAGCTTGATTCATCAGAGACAACCATGGTCAAAAAGGTGAGGTCGGAAACCCTGGGGCCTCATGGGGAGGGCCTTTCGTACTGCAAATGAGGGAAGCCTGGAAGAGGAAGCTGGAGAGTGGGCGAGCATTGAGTAGGGTATAGCTACTGCTGATTCCATCCAGCTCTTTCCTCCCTAGAAATCGGGTTTATATTCCAGATCCTTTATAGTTCTGACGCCTTTCAAATGATTCAAGGACTATTGTGTTGTAGCACCATGGTGGCCAGGTGACAAGTGACCTATGACACTGGAAGAGGATGTTAGACCTGAGTCTGGAGTTACAGACAGTTGTGAGCCACAGTGTGACTTGAGATGCTCATTTAATAAAGTGTTTACTGTACAAGCATGATGAGCAAGTCATCCGCCCCGCCCCCCCACCCCAGCATTGGGTGTAGAACTTGGGGACTTAGACATGAATTTGGGTCTAGTGTTTAATCTCATCTTAGAGAAAGCAGTTAGGAAAGCAAACAGAAGGCAATGGTTTCTTTAGCCGGTGTTAGACAAGGGAAACTTGTACTAGGGAAAGCAATTTGAAGTGGCTGGTATTGGTTTCATTAAACTGAGAAATGATGGAACCAAGCCCATATTAAGGAAAGCAGCTGGTTGGATCATCCATTTAAAGTTGCATTGAGGGCTAGAGTTTCTGTGCAGGTTCCACAGCGCTGGGACTGTTTTCTAGCAAGACAAAACTGCATTTTCTGTCCCTTATTTTTGTGTTTGTGTTGGGATAGCTTTATCTGTGAGCCTGATGCAGAGGAATTATTAAGCTCTAATTTTAGTGTCTATTCACAGGGCTGTAATTGCCCAATTGAACAAACCTGGAGTCCTTTGTTTTGGAGCCCAGTCAGGCTTTCCCGGCTGGAGAGACATTGTTAACAAATGGAGGAGCACAAAAGGAGCTTTGTAGGCGGCTCTGTCGGTTTATAAATCACACCCTCTTACAAGTGTGACACTTGGCCCTGGTGTGAAGGGTTTTATGGCTTAAGGGCCTTCTCTGATTGAGGCCCACATTTTTGCATTCAGATGGAAAAAGCCCTTGCTTTGTTAGCCATTCACAGCTGGAAGTTTCCCTGGAATCCCTTCTGATGATGCCCACTAGGGTGGATATGGAAGCTTCATTTGGGAGCCACTTTTCTGTCACTATGAGGAGAATGTGGGGACCCCTGGCCAGTGCTTGGCAGCCTTGGTGTGCCATTCCTGAGTGCTCTGCCGGCACTTTGCCCTTTGTGCAATGTCTTCCTTACAGAGGGCAGAAATTGAAGATATCAAAATATTCCCCAGCTGGCATTGTTAGTCAGCTGTTACAATGGGCCGATTCAGCTGGGATTCCAGCCCTGAGCTCTTGAGGGCGCACAGCATGCAGCACATTCCTTCTGACAATCCCCTGGATTCCAGGCCTTGGCTTTGTGTCTCACCAAGACACGGGGCAAGGACAGGGTGTGGCCGTGTTTGGCCTGTGGCTTTGCCACCTGGTAGTAACAGCTTCTCTATTTGGGGGAGAGAGGGCCTTGAGATTTTATTTTACTTATTTATAATTTTTTTGAGTGTGTCAGTCCTGGCTGACCTGGAACTCAGAATGAAGACCAGGTTCACCCATATCTTCCTGACACCAGGCCAAGTGGCCTGGGATTTTGAAATTTTGTCTAGTTAAATTCCTTCACCCAGATTTTAAGGTTTCCTAAATTGTACAGAATAAGTAGTTGGGTTCTACTCAGATTGCAAGATGGGGTGAGGGAAGCAGCTACTTCCTGTTTCCTGTGAAAGGTGTCTGTGAGAGTCCCCCTCTCCTCCCACTTGTCCTAGGTTCAATCAATTGTTGTAAAACCACTTTGGGTTCAAGGTACATGGTGTGCTCCTAAATTAGAAACATCAGAAAACAAAGAGGAAAAACAGAGCTTGTGGTTTTCACACTTCTAGGAAGTTGGGTCTTTTTAACACATGTATGCCTGTGATAAATAGAGCAGCAGGAGAGGCCTAACTGGAGGCAGCTGGCCCTTGGGTTTGTTAGCATCTTTTTGGTACTTTGGTTTTTAAGTTGTGTGTGTTTACTTTGTGTGTGTCTATGTCTGGGGCCTGTTAAGTATTACAGGCAGTTTGTTTTTTTTGTTTTGTTTTGTTTTGTTTTTTTAGATTTATTTATTATATGTAAGTACACTGTAGCTGTCTTCAGACACTCCAGAAGAGGGCACCAGGTTTGTTATGGATGCTTGTGAGCCACCATGTGGTTGCTGGAATTTAAACTCAGGACCTTCGGAAGAGCAGTCGACAGACACTCTTAACCACTGAGCCATCTCGCCAGCCCACAGGCAGTCCTTTTACCACTGAGCTACAACTCCGTTTCCCCTTTAGATTTTAGTTCCTGGGCTGGTTAGATGGGTAAAGGGACTTGTTACCCAACCACATCATCTAAGTTGATACTTCAGGACACACATGGTGGGAGGAGAGAATCAACTCTTACAAATTGGCCTCTGACCTCTATGTATGTGTGTACACACACAATAAATGAATAAATGTGCTTTTAAAATACTAGGCTTTAGTCGTTAAGATTAGGAAAGTTTTGTTTATTGCCTTATTCCTAGGCCAACGCTTAGCACAGTCATAGTCAGGAAATAAAGGTCAGTGTAATGACATTTCCTGTAGCAGAAAATGACCACCCTGAAGGAGATCTTTGTCATTTTAAACCTAGATCATGGAATTAACTGTGGGATGAACTAAATGACTTAGCTTTACAGTACATTAGTTTTCGTAGATCAGTTACTTGATCTGAGAGAACAGAATTCCAAAGAAATTTGCTCAGAGCTGGGCAGTGGTGGCACACACCTTTAATCCCAGCACTTGAGAGGCAGAGGCAGGTGGATTTCTGAGTTCGAGGACAGCCAGGGCTACACAGAGAAACCCTGTCTTGAAAAAAAAACAACACAAAAAGGAATTAGTTAGGAGTGATTTACTGAATGATCAAGACAGGGTCCTCACAGACCAATTAGGGTTATGGCCCTTCCAGGTGTCAAGATTGTTTGGTTTAGAGCTGCTGTTGTCAACTTTTTCAGGTGTCGAATGACTTGACAGGCTGGCTGTTGAAAAACACAGATATTTACATTATGACTCGTAACAGTAGCCAAACTATAGTTCAGAAGTAGCAATGTAAATAGTTTATATGGCCAGACAGACATGTACACACCCTGAATCGCAACACTGGGGAAGCAGAGGCAGGCAGATCTCTTGAGTTCAACAACAGCCTAGTACACAGAGCTGAGTTCCAGGTCTGCCAAGGCTCCTCAGAGAAACCCTGTCTTGAAAACAGAGGGGGGGGGGAGGAGAGGAGAGGGAATATGAATGAATATTTTATGGCTGGCAGTCACCACAATATGAGGAAGGGTTGCAGCATTAGGAAAGTTGATAACTACTGGCTTAGAGACATGAAATGCACTGGTATATGCAGAGTGGTGGGATACGGGTGGCATGTTTTCCAGGGAAGATAGTTAGCTGAGATGGAGAATGATGTCTTGCCTTAAGGGGAAATTTTTCACTTTCAATGACATGAACACAGAGAATGAGCCCTATGTGTGTCTGTCTGTCTGTCTGTCTGTCCCCAGCCCGCCATTCCTTCTTACTCTTCCTTTCTCTCTTCTTTCCTCTCTTCATGACTGAAAACAGGTAGCCCAGCTGAGTTTAGATGCAGTCTGTAGGCCAAAGAGGCCCTGTGTTTTCAGTCTTTTGCTTCAGAATGAATGCTGAGTGCCTAGCATACTGTTACCACTGCATCTGACACACGTACACGTATGCACGTAATTCTTTATTTCATGTAGAGAAATATGCCACATCCTTGTTCTCAGTGCTGGCATGCTAATCTCTGCCATACT
Organism: Mus minutoides; assembly: GCA_902729485.2. NCBI lineage: Eukaryota > Metazoa > Chordata > Mammalia > Rodentia > Muridae > Mus > Mus minutoides. Next base: position 1,046,210 of record LR753341.1, read on the forward strand.
TTTCTGTATTCTCTGCTTTATTTTACTCCTAAACTAGTTGACTCCAGGGTTGCTGGGATATGTGGCACCTGAAAGGGCAGACCTCACTCATGTATACTTGCTTTTTTGATTTAATCTGAGTTCTTTTTTTTTTTTTTTTTTTTTTAAGATTTATTTTATTTATTATATATGAGTACACTGTAGCTGTCTTCAGACATTCCAGAAGAGGGCACCAGATCTCATTAAGGATGGTTGTGAGCCACCATGTGGTTGCTGGGATTTGAACTCATCATCTTCGGAAGAGCAGTCGGGTGCTCTTACCCGCTGAGCCATCTCACCAGCCCTAATCTGAGTTCTTAATGAGTTCTTAGACTTAAGAACTCAGACTTTGGGGGCTGGAGGGGGGGGGGCCTCAGCGTTTAAGTGCACTTGTTGCTCTTGCAAAGGACCCCAGTTCCAGGGGATCCAGCAGGTGTGTGTAGTCTAACATTCATATACCTAAAGTAAAATGAATACATGGTTTGTTCTTAATCATGCTTTCAAAAAAAAAAAAAAGAAAGCAACTTTCTTTTTTTTTTTTTTTTTTTTTTTTCGTTTTTCGAGACAGGGTTTCTCTGTGTAGCCCTGGCTGTCCTGGAACTCACTCTGTAGACCAGGCTGGCCTCAAACTCAGAAATCCACCTGCCTCTGCTTCCCGAGTGCTGGGAATAAAGGCGTGCACCACCACGCCCGGCAGAAAGCAACTTTCTATACCAACCATTAAGCATAAGCAAGAGTCTTTGCTAGCATCATACATACTACCAAATTAAAGAGGCAAACATGTTTGATGTGCTAGAGCTGAGCCTCTCGCTCTTTGCTCGTCCGTGTAAATAGTGGTTATCAGCAGTTGGCTCCTGTTCCCATGGGTGTGTTGTCGTGTCAGTGTGCATAAGCACTATCTGGAGTTGCTCCCTGTGTTTCTTCACTACTTCAGATCTGGTTTCCTGTTGCATGTGTGCTGCCACCTGCTTTGTAAGAGAATCATTATGTTGGTGGGACCATCTGTGTGTCTTTGTGGGGCTTTGCTGTCCTTTGTGGGAGTTACTAGACACATACGGCTATTTAATATTAAATAAAATATAACCCCCCCCCCCACACACACACACACACAACTCTATTCTCCAGCTAAGCCTGGCTTTCTTTGTTGTGCTAAGCTGCATCTGCACTCCGGAATCCTGCTACCTGTCCCCTTACCCCACCCACGTCCTGCCTCCACCTTAGGAATGAACCCAGGCACTCGTACGAACTGGCTGTGGGTGGGGCCTACCCTCTTCTACTCTCTTTTAACCAAGAAAGAATTCTAAGTAAAATCGGACGATTTGAATGGAAAACAAAACAAAACAAAACGACAACTCTAGTATTCAGTAAGCACCTGTAGCCGCTGGCCTGGGAGTTGCACACCGTGTATACATGACTACAGCATCATAATCAGTCCTCTTGGACAGTACTGCAGGGCTTTTGTGTGACTACATTACTGTTGATGGCATTCAGGTGTGTAAACTTTCCCTGTTAGAGACTGCACTGTGCCAAGCATTCTGTTTGTGTGTATGAGATTGTGTGTAATCTACTTGGGCAGTTGTGTTCTTTTCTGCAGGGTAAAATTAGGATAGGACATCTTCACTCAGCTTTTCCAGATTCTGTGGTTACTCTTAAAGGATTGTTGCCAGTATCCATCCCGTGGCCAATAGCATGTAACAGTCACACTTGCTTACCTCAGTCTTTGTGTCAGCTGTGCTGTTAAGTGAAAACTGTTCAGCTTATGGTTGTCATTTGGTTGAATACAATTTTTTCTTTTCAGATAGGTTCTCAATATGTAGCGTGGCTAGTCTGGGAAGTAGCTTGATAGCCTAGGCTATAAAGTTGGCATTCTCCTCCCTCTGTCTCCCACATTCTGGGATTGTAAATAAATATACACAGGCATGAAAGGCACTTTTTTTTTTTTATTAAAAAATTTCCACCAGATGCTGGTGGCACATGCCTGTACTCCCAGCAGTCAGGAGGCAGGAGACAAATCTCTTGAGTTTTGAGGACAGCCAGGGCTACACAAACCCTGTCTCAAAAAATCAAAAAAATTGGATGGATGGATGGATGGATGGATGGATAAAAATTTCCCCTTTATTTTACATGTATGGATGCTTTGCCTTCATGAATGTGTGTGTACCACATACATGTAGTTCTTATAGGAGGCCAGAAGAGGGGTCAGATTCCTGGGAATGAAGTTACAGATGGTACTGAGCTGCTCTGTGGCTGCTGAGAATCAAACCCAGGTCTGATGTAAGAGCAACCAGGGCTGTTTACCACCAAGCCAGCTCTTTAGCCTCTAAGAGGTTGCTTTTTCTGCTGTGGTGATAAATGTTTTGTGGAGAGGTACTTTTTAAAAAATAAAAATTGGTACAAACTCATTTCTCGGAAGCTTCTAATCATCTGTGTATGAGTTAGTGAATCTATACATTTATGCCATTCATGCTTATGGGTTATATATGTTTGCACATAGAGGCCATCTGAGGTTAATATCAGGCTTTCTGTTGTCCTTGATTGCTATATTTAACATATATAATTAAGTCAGGTGTCTTTCTTGTTAACTCAGAGCCCACCTGTTTAGTCCAGCTAGCCAGCTTTCTTCTCAAGTGCTGGGATTATAAGTCTACAACAAGCCTAACCAATAATGAGTTAAATTTATTTCATATATTATCAGTTCAGTACCTCTCGGCACAATGTTCATTCTAGTTTCTTACTGTTCCATGTGTTAATTCTCTTCTGATAGGCAAGCCTGGATTGCAGTATTTGCTCATGTTAGCCACTGGATGGAACCAGTGTCCTGTTACTGTTTCTATGGAGATAGTGTTCTTATTCTATTTGCTAGACTTCTCACCCAGAACACCCATGCTTTCTTGGAAATTCCCTCCCCAGAAAATGTCTATGTATATGGGACTGTATTGCTCAGGAAAAAGTAAGTGATATTTGAGTCTTTTTTGGTTTTTTGAGACAGGTTTTCTCTGTATAGCCCTGGCTGTCCTGGAACTCACTTTGTAGACCAGGCTGGCCTCAAACTCAGAAATCCAGCTGCCTCTGCCTCCCAAGTGCTGGGATCAAAGGCGTGCGCCACCACACCCGGCTTTTTTGGGGGGGGGGGGTGTCTTTTTTAATTATGGGTATGTTGAGATGTCTGTGCAGGCCAGAGCTTAGATCTCTTGGAATGGGAATTATAGGACTATAGGACTGGGCATGGAAGCTGAGAGTTGAGTTTAGTTCCTCTGCAAGAACAGTATGTGCTCTTAACTGCTGCACCATCTCTTCTAGGCCACATACGCTCTTTTTATTTTAATGTTTTAGTGTGTGTGTGTACACATCTGCAAGTGTACACATCTGGAATCAGTTGTCTTCTGCCGTCCGTTCGTCTGTCCGTCCCTCTGTCATATGGGCTCCAAGGAGTAAACCCCGGGTTGTCAAGCTCAGCCTGTGTCTTTACCTGCTGAGCAGTCTCTCTGGCCCTTTGTTGTTTGTCCTTTTTGTTGTTCACTAATTTTTAGAGGGAGATCAGTAATACTTTTGCACTAAATAAATTATGATATAAAAATCTAGTATGCCCCATTGCATTTTCTGAGATCATTTCATTTGAGGATAGATGAGTGGTAGAGCGTTTGCTCAGCAGTTGTAGTGCCATGGCCAACCCCAGCACAAGACAAGCAGTGATGTGCTTTAGATGCGTGGTTTCCATGAGGGCACAGTCCTGCCAGAGGACCTCTGCAAATGCTGTTTCCGCTTCTGTAGCCTGGACCTCTCGTTCCATCTCTTACTCTTTCATACTGTCAACATCAAACCATTATGGTGGGAAATACTTAAATTTTGGTTTTCTTCATAATTAAAGACTGTTCTCTTTAGTACCTTTTGTAGTTTTTTTTTTTTTTTTTTTAAGATTTTATTTTTATTTATTATATGTGAGTACACCGTAGCTGTCTTCAGACACCCCAGGAGAGGGAGCCAGATCTCGTTACGGATGGTTGTGAGCCACCATGTGGTTGCTGGGATTTGAACTTATCACCATCGGAAGAGCAGTCGGGTGCTCTTACCCGCTGAGCCATCTCACCAGCCCCCCCTTTTGTAGTTTTTTAACTACAAAATTTAAATTTAATTTGAGTCTTGCTGTGTAGTAGCCCAAGCTTGCTGTCCATCCTCCTGCCTCAAGCTCCTGGGTCTCAGAATTAAAGACCTGTGTACCACCTCATCCAGTTGGAGACTGAAACAAGAGGATCTCTGGGCATTTGAGGTTAGCCTGATCTAAATAGTGAGACCAAAATGAAACAGGTCATAGGAGGTTGGCTGTGTCATCTTCCTTCATAGGAAGCACATGGCCATCCCTGTTCGAAGTATGAAGGAAGTGTTTCCTAGGTTTTAGTGGGCACTGGATTCTTAGAATAAGACTTTGAATGTTTAAATTTGTGTGACCTGGAAAGTGTTCCTGCTCTGACTGGAGCCAGCTTGCTTATTTGTAAACAATTGTCTTATTTGTCTTGTTCCCACAGAAAGTGCTTTTCTGCCCCGTAAAAGAGGCGCTAGAAGTGGACTGGAGTGGAGAGAAAGCCAAGGCTGCCCTGAAGCGTACTGCCCCCGACTACTTTCTGCTGCAAGGTGAGATCTAGAGAATGAGCCACTCCAGCCAGGCCTGTGCTGTGGGCCAGTACTGAGGCTGTGTGGGTTCCTCTGTCTCCTCCACACAGTGTGAGATGCAGCCTCACTGAGGTCTGGTTTCTGGTCACTTTCTAAATCTGTCAGAATGACCTGTTGTTTACGGTTAAGCCTGAGGTAGGTGACTGTAAGCTCCCCGGCATCTTCTCACTGCTCCTCCAGAACTGGTCTGAAACCTTATTCTCCTGACAAGAGTTTTGATTGTTTTCCTGTCTTTGGGTTGAGTTGTTTGCTTTTTACCTTTTACAGTGATACCTCACAGAAGAGCCCAGCTTGAACTTGTGGTGATCCTCCTGCCTCAGTCTCCCATATTTACCATTTATTCCTCCTGACTTCTACCTCCCTGAATGAGCCATCTTTCAGAGATTTCATAGCAAAATACTGGTTGATCTCTCAGTGTTGCTTTTGTCCCTGACAGTTTACTGTTTATTGTAGTCGGGGTTGGGGGTGTGTGTGGATGGATGGATATAGATATAGTTGTTGAGACAGTTTCAGTGTATAACTTTGGTCTGGAATTGGCTGTTTAGACAAAGCAGGCCTTGAACTTACAGAGATCCCTCTTCCCCCTTTTTAAGATTTTGCTGCTATATATATGTTCATGCATTGTGTGTAAAAGTACAGGGCATGTGTGTTTGGTGTTCACAGAATACTGAAGAGTGTGCTAGATCTCCTCTTCTGATGCTTGTGAGCCACTTTGTCAGTGCAGGAACCAAACTGGAATCTTTTGCAAGAACAGCAAGTGCTTTTTTTGTTTGTTTGTTTGGTTGGGTTTTGGTTTTTCGAGACAGGGTTTCTCTGTATAGCCCTGGCTGTCCTGGAACTTTGTAGACCAGGCTGGCCTTGAACCCAGAAATTCACCTGCCTCAGCCTCCCAAGTGCTGGGATTAAAGACATGTGCCACGACTGCCTGCCTGGCTGAACAGCAAATGCTCTTAATTGCTGAACACATAATTCCAGCCCCATCAAGGTTCAATTTTTAAAATACCATTTAAAAAATAATGGGCATGGTAACACATGCCTATAATCCTAGCTAGAGCACTTAGGATTCAGACACAGGAAGATCATCAAACTCATTTTCAGCTACCTTGTACATTTGAGGATAGCCTACGCTACATGAAATGCTGCCTCAAAATTGGGAAAAGGACAGAGGATTGGAAGATTTAGCTTGTGAACTATTTTAAAAGCCTGAATGTCGATTCATACAGAAATATTTAAGTGGGTTAAGTAGGAATGAGTGTTAGGCATGTGAGAAATGCCTTCCCTAAGGACTGTGGGACCCTGTGTGGACACAGTGCCAGCTGCACTGTGAGCAGCACCTGCTCCTCTGGGACAGGGTTGCCTGCAAGCCCAGTGTGTGGCACAGGAAGCCAAAGTCACTAGTTGGGAGCATTTGTGTGTATGATGAAACCCTTTCTAGTAATTGCTTATGAAGCGGCCCTGAGCAGCTTCTAGTTCCGAGTGGTTAGAATGCATTGGGGAGCATTTCTGCATCTAGTGGGAAGAATGATGAGCAGCTGATGTCACTCACCATCCCCAACAGCTCCCGTGGCAGAGATTGAACCACTGAAAATGTCAGTGCAAACTCTTATATAATCCTAGCTCTGGGGAAGCTGAGACAGGAGAATTGCAACAAGTTCAAGGCTAGCCTCAGAAACAGTGAGACTGTGTCTCAAAGAAAAGAAATAGGAAAACAGGATGTCATGTCTGAGAATGGCAATTTCCAGGGTGGCCTCCCATCTGTCTCAGTAATACAGCACCCTCCTAAGGTGGCTTAGATGGTCATCCATTGTTCTTTCATTTCTTGCACTTACTCACCTCATTTATCTTTCTGTCTGTTTACTTATTTTCAGTTTCTTTTTATAGCTCTGGGTGTCCTGGAACTTGATTTGTAGACCAGGATGGCCTCGAACTCAGATCTTCCTGCCTTGCCTCTGTAGTGCTGGGATTAAAGGCATGTGCCACCATTTCTGGCTGTTCATTGCTATTTATTTTCTTGGTAAGGATGTTAATGTAGTCTCAGCAGGCCTCAAACTCGCTATATAGTTGAGGATGATGTCTGGTTTTTCTCAGGCATGTGCCTCTGTTGCCCAGTTTTTATAGGCTACTTTGGATGAATCCCGGGCTCTGTGTATTCTGGGCAGGCACTGCCAGCTTGGGTCCAGCCCTTTGAAGTCTGGGTAAGCTTCGTGTGGGACTGGGTACCAAGAGCATGCAGGTACCTGGGCTTGGAAGGGCAGACCCAGCAAGAAATTGGAGCTGCCTGTTTGTGTTTCTGTTTTTATGCAGCTACATAGCCCAGGCTGACCACCAACTGGCAGTACTGCTTCAGCTTTCCAGTGCTGGCATCCCAAGTACATGTCACCACACTTGACATTCACTGTAATGTCAGGGTCATGTGGGATCCTATGATGTATGGGCTTTTTGTTTTTTTGAGACAGGTTCTCATTATGTAGCTTTGGCTGCCCTGGAACTTACTATGTAGATCAGGTTGCCCTTGAACTCCCAGAGTACCTGCCTCTGCTTCCCAAGTGCTAGAATTGATAACTTACAGTTCTTGAGACCAGGTGTTTGGAATAAAAACTGACCAAACATTTCTGGCCTATTCTAAGTTGAGTCTATAAGTTCATTAAGTAAAAATTTGGAAAGGGGCTTGGAGTCGAGCACCTAAGTATTGAACACTTGTCTAGGGTGAGGTCTTCAGGTTCAATCCCCAATACCACAGAGAAGGAAAGTTTTTGGAAGAGGACAAAGAGAAGTTATAACAGTGTGGGTCTATATTCTTCAAACTGCCACCTTGTCACCTTTCCTGTAGATTGCACCCCTGAGGGCCTCACCCTACTGAGTGCTATAAGGACCTTGCTCTTAGGGAGTGACGGCTGGTTACCAAAACCTGTTGCTTTTCCATGGTGCAGCACTGCCAGCCACTCCTTGTCAGACTATATACAGTGAGTAGTTGGGGTGGGGTTCACCAATAATCCCAGCACTGAGAAAGCAGAGGTAAAAGGATTGCTGTGACTGACTGTAAGGAGAACCCGGCCTACAGTTAAGCAAACAAAGAAACAAACAAAAAACTGGGGAAAGGGAGTTAAAAATACATTGGGGAAAAAAATTGATTCTAATAATTGACTCTAGTGCTAATTGGAAGATCTGTATTGAACTGTTTTGTTTGGTTTTTGTTTTTTTGTTTTTTGTTTTTTTTTTTTGTATCTGGTACTGAAGATTCAACATGTGTGATCTCACGTTTGTTGGGCAAGCTCTTTACTAAGTTACATCTCCAGCCCTTTGTTTTGTTATTGTAGGTTGGTTTTCTTGTTTGTGGTTTTTCAAGACAGGGTTTCTCTATGTATCCATGTCTGTCCTGGAACTCGCTCTGTAGACATCAAAGGCGTGCACCACCAACTCCTGCCTGTTGTTTGTTTTTGTCTTATATGAGTACACTGTCTTTAGACACACCAGAAGACATCGGATCCCATTACAGATAGTTGTGAGACAACATGTGCTTGCTGGGAATTGAACTCAGGACCTCAGGAAGTGCACTTAACCTCTGAGCCATCTCTCCAACAATCCTATTGTTTTTTGAGACGTATACTTAGTGAAGCATGGCCAGATAGCGCTGGACAGTAATTCCAGGTTCTTGGGAGGCTGAAGCAACATGATAGCAAATTCAAGGTCTATAAACTGTAACTTGATCTCAAGGGTCAGCCTACACAAGTTAATAATATGTTGTCTCAAAACAAGAAGGATAAAACTGGAGGATGCATCCCAGTGGCTAGAATACTTGCCTTGCCAGTGCAATTGGTCCAACAATCCATAAACAGCATCCCCGCCCCCCCCCACAAAAAAGAACATAGTTAAACAGACCAGATGCAAAAAATAAATGATGTGATAAATCATATATCAGCATAGTTGTTTGAAGTATAAAAATATACAAATGAACAAACATTTCATTAGGTTATTTAGAATTCAGATTTAAGAAACTGGTCAGTTAATTTCTTTCTGTCATATCATAGCTGAGTAAACAAACTCCTTACAAGCTGAATTGCCACTTTCCCCCATCAGGGCAGGGGTGTAGCCCAGGCTACATAGAGAATTTGCTTTCCTGGAAGTTTGCTCTGTAGACCAGGCTAGCCTCGAACTTGGGAGGAGATTATGAGTGTTGGAATCAAAGTTGAAAGCCACCACCACTCAGAAGTAGATTAACTTCTAGAGTTACTCAAGATTCCAACCACAGTGGCAAGAATGCTTAGCAAAAAGCCAGTACACACATGGAAGCTGATCTGCTGCCCTGAGAAGTGGAATGAGGTCAGTAGGTGAAAGTTTTTGGTTGGGGCTGGAGGTGTGGCAGCTCAGTGGTTAGGAGCACTGGTTCCTCTTACAGAGGGTTGGGGTTCAGTTCTCAACACCCACATAGTGGCTCATAACTATCCATAACTCCAGATCCAGGCTATCCAGCCCTCTTCTGATCTCCATGGGTGCTAGGTACACACGTAGTGTAGTAGACTTTGTGCAGGCAAAACACTCATACATAAATTAATCTCTTTTGTTCATTAATTAAAGAAAAAAAGTAATGATTATTGTAACCAAGCAAGAAATTAAAAAGACACATTTCTGTGAACTTTAGAAAAAGGCATTGAAGTCAGGCGTGGTGGCGCACGCCTTTAATCCCAGCACTCGGGAGGCAGAGGCAGGCGGATTTCTGAGTTCGAGGCCAGCCTGGTCTACAGAGTGAGTTTCGGGACAGCCAGGGCTATACAGAGAAACTATGTCTCAAAAAACCCAAAGAAAAAGAAAAAAAAAAAAAAAAAGGCATTGAGAGCCGGGTGTGGTAGCACACGCCTTTAACCCAGCACTTGGGGGGCATTGGGGCCAGCCTGGTCTACAGAGAGTTCCAGGACAGAGAAACCCTGTCTCAAAAACCAAAAAAAAAAAAAAAAAAAAAGAAAAGAAAAAAAAAGAAAAGGGCATTGAGCTGAGGGGACTCGGTGGTGGAGCACTAATTTCATTTGTATGAAGCTCTAGGCTCAACCCCTGATACTACCTAAGGAAAAAGAAGTATTATATATTCTCCATCAGAAAGCAAACCAGGCCTTGCCTCTGCATCTGGATGCTCCATTTCTCATTGTAGCACCTCTGGTAATGTATAACCACTCAAGATAAAAGCAGGTGCCTTCATAGATGGCTCCGGGCTTAAGACTACTTTCCTCTCTGCTAAGGACCCATGTTTGACAGCTTAGAGCTCCCTGTAACTCCAGCACCTGGGGATCCAACATCCTATTCTGTCTGGCCTCCATTGGCATTGCATTCATACAGACACACAAAGGGGCCAGCAGAATCGCTCAGTAAATACCAGCTGTTGTGACCTGAGTTTAGTCCCCAGAATCCACATAATAGTGGAAGGAGACAACCAATTTCACAAAGTTTTTCTCTAGCCTCCACACATATGCTTGCCCCAAAAAGTAGAAATAAATGAAGATTAAAAGAAAAGAAAATCAGGCACATAAATGTAGACATATAATGGCCATTGGGGATTATCATGTGCTACCAATAAAGCAAGGCCCAGGAAGAGGGTATGCAGGGTGTCTGGAGGAAGACAAGTAGCTTGTGAAGAACATGGGGCCTGGGGCTGGAGAGATGTCTCAACAGTTAAGAGCACTGTCTGCTCTTCCAGAGAAACTGGGTTCAAATCCCAGCAACCACATGGCAGTTCACAACTGTCTTTAACTGCAAAGATCTGACACACACAGATGTACATGCAGGCAAAACACCAGTACACGTGAAGTAAAGGTGAATAGATTAAAACACCAGTACACATGAAGTAAAGGTGAATAGATTAAAGGAGGGGCTTGGGATTGGGTATCTAAGCTGTTTACTATGTATGTGCAATTTGCTTTTGTTTGTGTGTTTGTTTGATTCATTGAGTTTTTCTGTTTTATGTGTATGTGTGTGTGCCTGCCTGCGTGCGTGCGTGCGTGTGTGCGTGCGTGCGTGTGAGTGTAGGCAACCCTCAGAAGCCAGAAAAGTGTTGGATCCGCTCAAACTGGGGCTATGGCTAGAGCTAGCCTTATGTGAATAAAATAAGTGATCTTCTTCTTCCTCCTCCTTCTCCTCCTCTTCTTCCTCTTCTTCAAGATTTATTTATTATTATATATAAGTACACTGTAGCTCTCTTCAGACACTCTAGAAGAGGGTCTCAGATTTCATTATGGATGGTTGTGAGCCTCCATGTGGTTGCTGGGATCTGAACTCAGGACCTTTGGAAGAGCAGTCGGCACTCTTAACCACTGAGCCATCTTACCAGCCCTTTTTTTTTTTTTTTTTTTTTTTAAAGATTTATTTATTATATGTAAGTACACTGACAATTCAGAAGAGGGCGTCAGATCTCATTATGGTTGTGAGCCATCATGTCGTTGCTGGGATTTTAACTCAGAACCTTCAGAAGTGTAGTCAGTGCTCTTAACCGCTGAGCCATCTCTCCAGCCCTCTCACACGGTTCTAATCCTTTAAAAAAAACCACAGTTCTAGGTGCTGAAAAGATGGCTCATCAGTTAAGAGCACTGGTTGCTCTTGTAGGGCCCCTGGCTTTGATTCCCAGCACCCACATGGCAGGTCAGAGCTGTCTATTATTCTGATTCCAAGGGATCTGACACTTTTTGTTTTGTTTTGTTTTGTTTTTTGTTTTTTGTTTTTGAGACAGGGTTTCTCTGTGTAGCCCTGACTGTCCTGGAACTCACTTTGTAGACCAGGCTGGCCTTGAACTCAGAAATCCACCTGCCTCTGCCTCCAAGTGCTGGGATTAAAGACATGCGCCACCATGCCCGGCTGGGATCTGACACTCTTGATCCTCTGTGAGCATCAGGCATGGCGTGCACATGGTTAGACACACATACTCATAAAATAATTAAAAAGAATTTTTTTTTGAGACACTAGGTTGTCTTTAGGTGTCTTGAAGTTGTCATCCTCCTGCCTCATCTCTCCAGTAGCTAGTGTGATAAAACCATCAAACCCAGCATAAACCATACTTGATTTCCAGAGTCTCCTGCTGCCCTGTTGTCCCTGTGTGTGTACTCTACATGTTTGGGAACTCAGTGTTTTTCCAGTTGATACCATACAATAGTGGTCAGACTGAATGCTTCCTGCTGCGTTTTTCCACTATCTTGAGAGCTGTCCTATCCATCTGTGACCAGAAAGGGCTCATCTTTTTTTTTATTCTCCCATGGTGTGTTTCAGAACATTAAGTGTGAGCTGGTTTCCTGTGGCAAAAAAGTTGACTTTGATTTGTTCTTTTTGAGGTTACTGTGAGTTTATCATAACAGGAGCGCTAAAAATAGTGGCCCTCAGATGGAAACTGAGAGTAACATGGACAGTAACACGCAGACTTACCCAGGAGCAGAAAGGAGTGGACCACATCTCAAGATGAGTTACTGTCAGAGGGTCCTGCTGTCTTAACGCTCTCGGTCTCTTCTAATAAACTGTGGAAAAATACTTAGCGCATACTACTGCCTCAGAACTGAAGGCAGAAGTAACCCAAGATCAAACATTTGGGGTGCGTCTGGTATTTGCAAAAATCAGGAGGAAGAATTGATCTCCTTATCAGTGGATTCACAAACCTTAATACCTCGTGAGGAAAGCCCTAATGTAGGCTGTAGAACAAAATTGCTCTATCATGTAGATGTTCAGTATGACCAAATAACTCCACAGCTATGAAAGCAGGCAGACACCTTCGGATTGAGGTAAGGAGGATAGTGTTGCAAGTCAAGGAGCAGCACAGGGCAGCAGGAGGCTAAATCCCAGTGGATATGGTATCAGCTACCCAGGGAACATTCAGAAAGTCCAGACCAACTAACTAATGCTCCTGTTGCCAGCTCGGAGCAACAGGGTGACTTGCTTCCTGGCATTTTTCTAAAGTTTCTCAGATGAGACCTTTTATAGCAGGAAAAGAAGCCATACTTTAAAGCAAAACCCCAGTCACCTGTTTTAATTTAACATGTCCTAGGTTCTTATTTTTTAATTTACTGAAACAGGGACAGTGGAAAGCTCCTGGAATACCTCTTGAGTACAGTGAGTTTATTTTGTTGTTTGTTTTGTTTGTTTGTTTGTTAAGACAGGATCTCAACTAGGAGAAATGAGTGTGGTGGCCTCAGAAGTCCGTACAGCCAAAACTGGCCTTGAACGTCTGATCTTGCTTCTACCTACTAAGTGCTGAAATTATAGACTGTATACAACCACCAGGGCGTGTTTTAATACAGTGGTTTTTATGTGTATCAGTCTAAAGAAAGCTGAAATTAGTAAAGTATAACTTTGTTTTTCAGTCTTACAATTTTAGAAACTAATATGTATTGTGGAGTGAGCAAGTAGGTAGACTGGATGAGGACAGCCAGGGGTGGGTGTGAGTGGGAGTGTGTGGGTGGGTGTGTGGGTATGAGTGTGTGGGTGGGTGGGTGGGTGGGTATGAGTGGGTGGGTGTGAGTGTGGGTGGGTGGGTGGGTGTGAGTGTGTGTGTGAGTGAGTGTGTATGGGTGTGTGTGTGTGTGTGTGTGTGTGTGTGTGTGTGTGTGTGTGAGTGAATGGAAGGTAGGACAGGCTAGGAGGAACCCTTTGAGAGCGGGTGGGATTGGAAGTAGTAGGGCAGATATGCTTGTGGCTTCTCATCTGCAGATCTGGAACTGGGCATGTGGGAGTATATATATTGTCTCTTACGCAGATGGCGTTCCTTAAGTGAGTCAAAAGTTTAAATGCAAAGGCCCCCTGTAGGGACTGAACCTCACTAACATAGATCACAGTAGTTACTATCTTTTTCCACTAAGTGGAATCCAGACTTCTTAGAGGAGTGGATGATTCCAGAGGTGGGATAGGAAAATTACAGGTGAGCTTATAACATCTTGCTGTGCCAGAAAATACAAAGTTGCTTAAGAATGGTGGCACCTGTCAAAAGAATAAGACTAATAATCAATATACATAGGAGGAATGATGGACATTTAAAAGTCCTGTGGCTAATGAGATAACTCAGTAGATATCTACACTTCCTCTTCAATTAATTATGAAGACCGGAGTTCAAATCCCAGCATACCCACACAAACAAATAAGTAAAATATAATTTAAAAAGAGAATCCTGTCCTGGGTGTGGTGGTGGTATGCCTCTGTTACCATAACTTGAGAGATAGAGGCAGGAAGATAACATGAGGTTTTTTTTTTTTTTTTTTTAAGATTTTATTGTTATATGTAAGTACACTGTAGCTGTCTTCAGACACAACAGAAGAGGGTATCTGATCTTATTGCAGATGGTTGTGAGCCACCATGTGGTTGCTGGGATTTGAACTTTGAAAGAGCAGTCGGTGCTCTTACCCGCTGAGCCATCTCATCAGCCCCAGCTCTTTTCTTTTTAAAGTCAAACATTGGTGTAAGAACTTATCTCAAAAAGAGAGAGGGTAGGCTGGAGAGATGGCTCAGAAATGAACTATTCGTAACTCCAGCTTCAGGCAGTCCTGCTGAAGACAGGTCTCTGAGGGCACCTGCACTTATAAGCACATATCCCACACGCACCCCAAACCCCACACACAAATATACATATACACATAGTGGGACGAGAAGCCTAAAAACCCAAAGCAGCACCTAAAAAGAAATGAACCAGTAGGGAATATAGGACCCTGTACTTAGTCTCTAGGAAGGTGTTTGTTTTTAAGATTTGTTTATTCATTTTACTTATATTTGTACATTGTAGTTGTCTTCAGACACACCAGAGGGCATCCTATCCCATTACAGATGGTTCTTTGTGATGTCTGGATTTGAACTCAGGACCTCTAGAAGAGCAATCAGTGTTGTTAACTGCTCAGCCATCTCTCTAGCCCAAAGAAAAGTTGTGTGTGTTTGTTTGTTTCAGTGGTTTCTCTCCCCATCCCATCCTGCCCCATTTTAGTGGGGAAGATCTAGTACACTGAATGTACTAGATAAGCAATCAACCCTTGTGCTGTATCTCAAGCCCCAAAGCTGTTTTCAGCAGGGCATCATCTCCTGACAGGGATCTTAAAATGAAAATCTTTGTGTACACTCACTCAGGAATAGAGTTGTATTTCCTTTCTAAAAGAGCCAAGCTTTTGTGATGTGTTAGGAGTCGGGTTTGTCCAGTAAGACACTTTCTCTATAAAGGATTTTTTTCTTTTATCAAATACTGGTGTTAGTGGATCTAGGGGTTATGAACAGCTACTGATGATGACTGCAGACAGATTCAACTTTATTAAAAGCTGATCGGGGCCTTAGGGGATACAAAGAGGGCTGGTTTATTCTAGGCCCTTGTGAAGCTGTCTATAAGGTAATTTGCATAGTAGACTTGTTGCCATTTTCCTACTGTTCATTAGCCAGGAAATGCATCTAAAATCTGTGCCCTTCCCGGGGCCTGCTACTGGCATGGCTACACACACAGTTAGGAACTTGTAGCCATGCTGGGAGCTGGCCCATGGGGAAGATGGTATCAGGCAGCTGCTTGTTGGTTTCAGAATTGAGCTGGTTCACAGCTTTCTTCCCATAGAAAGTACTTGAGGTTGGATTGAGAACACCGTCTGCTCTTGCAGAGAGCCTGGATTTGATTCCCAGAAGTTGCATGGTGGCTCACCAACTCCTATAACTCCAGTCCCAGGGGATCTGACACCCTTTTCTGACCTCAGTGGGTACAGACATGTACATGCATGGTGCACACACAAACATGCAGACAAAATACCCATATTTTATATTAAATGAATACAGTTTTATTTTCTTGAGACAGAATTTCTTTGTGTAGCCCTAGCTGTCCTGAAACTCTATAAATCAGGATGACCTCAAACTCAGAGATCTACCTGCCTCTGCCTCTTGAGTACTGGGGTTAAAAGTGTGGAGCACTGCCCAGATAGTTTTGGGGTTTTTTTTGTTTTGTTTTTTAAGTACTTAAGTTTGGATTTGAAAGAAGTTTGGCTGGGCGTGGTGGTGCACGCCTTTAATCCCAGCACTTGGGAGGCAAAGGCAGGCGGATTTCTGAGTTCGAGGCCAGCCTGGTCTACAGAGTGAGTTCCAGGACAGTCAGGGCCACACAGAGAAACCCTATCTCAGAAAAAAAAAAAAAAGAAGAAGAAGTTTGGGTTCACACTGTGTCTTCCTGCCATTGAGCAATTCGTGTTGCTTTTTGTGGGTCATGTGTAAGAGAAGGACCATGGCATTCTGTGACTCCCAATTTTCACATTAAACATTGTTCTAGTCTCTGTTTGGCTTCTAAAAAATAATTCTTTAGTACCATTTTGTTTTAATTCCTGAAAGGAAACCACAACTTGGACTTGCTAATATTTTACCCATCATTCTTCTTTGTTGCTCCACTCTTCTGTCTAATGCACTATAAAGCCATTGTCAGAGCCTGCTTGCTTTTGCCATCCCTACCTCCACCTTCGCCAATGGTTCTGCTGTATTGTATAGATTGCCTTCAAACTCGTGAACCCCCTGCCTCTACCTCCTGAGTGCTAAAATAGCAGTCGTAAACCACCACACTTGTCTCTATTATATTTTAAGTCTTGTTTCTTAGGTCTCTGCCTGATGTGGGGTTGGATCATCTTTAGAAGAAAACTTTGTATTCTAGAACTCATAACCTTTGCCAAACGTGCCCTAGGCAGGTACCATTGGAGCATGATGCTTCCCAGTGGGGTTTTGGTGCCTGGCAATGACGAGAATTTCCGAGGAGGAGCAGCTAGCCAGGGCAGAGAGCTGTGATAATGGGGCAGCAACTGACTGCTTGTTGATTTGCTGCCATTGTGACCACAGATATTTAAAAATAACTTACAGGTAAAAAGCAGTGGTGGTGTTTGTGTCTGTGTGGCTCTTATCAGTGGTAGGTTTGAAAGACCACAATCATTAGAAAAGAGGAAGTCGTACCATCCAGAGACAAGCAGGGATGATCCTCCAGCAGGAATTGAGGCCCAGAACCACAAGTCCTGAAGCTGGGTGGTTCATGGAGTCATGGTGCGTGCATCCTAGTTATTCCTGGTGCTGTGCTTCACTAGGGAGGGCAGATCATACTCCGTTTCCACACAGAGAAACCTGAATCAGTGTTAGAGTTAAACTCACCAAAGATTGTGTCTGAGGTACCTGTTTAAAGCATCACCTCAGAAGCACTGGGAGACTGAATGATGTCAATGGAACCGTTACTTAACCGAACTTCAGAAACTCCAGGACCTTATCTTATTCCACTTTGCAAGATAGGAAAACTGAGACCAACTCCGATCAGATGCAATAATGAACCACATTGTTAGCCACCTGCCTTGTTTTTTCTTTACAGGCCGTGTTCCCTGCCCCCACTTCCAGCATCTGCCTGTGAGCTGTTGTCAAGCCCCAGTCCCAGCTGCAGTTGTTGTTAGAACCTCACATCTTTTCTCTGACTGTCAGATAATGTCACGGGAATGTCCTGTGCCATCTTCCTTCTCAAGTGTGGTTGGCAGAGAGCAGCAGATGCCCAGATTCAAGGCCACGTGCCACTCAAGTGCTGGGCTGGAGAAAGAAAAAGACCCTCTTTCCCTGCTGCTTGTGACCGTGCAGAGGGCCGTCATAGTAGTTGTGTGACTGCTGTGCTCTGGCCAGACTGGTAGATGGAGGGCCAAGCAGGACACAGTGTGGGCTCACACTGCTCCCCTTTGTGATTCTCCTCTTGTTTGTTTTGTTTTCCTTCATAAATTATGGTCTTATGCTAGTTAGAATGTCCCCATTAAAGGTAAAAGTCAAACTCGGGAATCATTTATAGACAGAAATATAGACTTTCTGGCAGAAATTAGAGTCTGAATAGGAGTGTCATGGTTTTAATCCAATTGAGGAAAGCAATGTGACTAAAAATGCAGCTCACGGCTGTTAGTAGCTGCAGAATACTCTGTTCCGTTCATAGTTCCCATCTTATTTCTGAGATTAGCTACTGAGGTTTACCATGGTATAAAGAACATGGTGTGAACACTTGTGTATAATCAGTCAAAGCTGTGGCTTAACCTGCTGTGAAGAATCCTTTTCCTGAGAGTCAGCTGTACTCCTGACCGCGCTGTAGACTGGACCTCAGCTTACAGTGATCCTAGAGCTTGGATCAAATTGGTGTTGATTAGCTGTTTTGTGAGACTCACTGAGCACTCCTGCCTCTGCTGAGGGAGATGCAGGTCCTCTGCCTTTTGCTTGAGTAATCTTAGTGTGATTTGATAGGCAAAAAGGATGTCTTATTTTGAGTCATTTCTTTCTTTTTTTAAAAAAAATGCTTATTTTATTTAAATTTTGAGTCATTTCTGAGAATTGGTCCTCTCTCTCCTTCACCCATCAACAGCTTTCATGTGGCTGTCTGAGAGTTTTTCCAAAGCAAGTGAGAGACTGACAGTGAGACAGTCTTTCTGTCTCTTGAGCTGATTCATCATAAGGCCATTGATGAAGTTTTATTGGAGAGATTAAATGGTGAAGCTCTAGCTTTCTGTCATTATAATAGATAACTTAAAGCAGTAAACTGTTGATAGAGGAAAAAGGTCCCAGTGTGGTGGCACTGAGGAGGTAGGGCAGGAGGATAGCTGCAGGTTCTAGGTTCTAGGCCAGTATCATCTGCATAGCTAGCTTAAGATGGTTGCATAATGTGATCACCTCAGAAAAGTATAGGTGGGTGGGTGGTCCAGTCCCTTGGAACTGACACAGCTGAGCAAGGTCACTCATGTGTCATAGACAAGGAAGATGAAGTCAGAATTCCCTAATCCCTATCAGGTATACCTTCAACAACCTATAGACCTCTCAGTCGTGCCAGCTAGGAGCCAAGGCCTTGTCATGTGAACACTTAGACAAACTGTGGGTAGGACTTGGAGTTCACACAGGTCATCTGAGAGCGTCTTCAGGGAGTCTGTTGTAGGGGATGATCTAAACATCATGTGGCTCTGGCATCAAGAAGGGACCCTTAAGTATGTCATTTGTGGATTGTAGGTTTCCCATCTCAGGCCTGGGGTATAGCTCAGGGGCTCAGGAAGTGTTTATGAAGTTAGTGTACCTATGCATGCACTGATGCTGATGCAACTGGACAGAGGAAAACACTGGGCGTTGATGGAGGAAAACACTGGGCGTTGATCTGAGCAGATGCCATAAGTCACCAGAGTTTGCGGGCCAACTCATGGTTGCCTCCAGTATCCCTGTCTTCCATGACCAGCTACATACTACTGCCTCTGAACTTGAAGGACAACATTGTGGCCTCCAAAGAGGGGGAAGAGGAGGGGGAGAAGCGTGGAGGAGGAGGTGGTAGTGGTGGTGGTGGTGGTGGTGGTGGTTTATTTGAATCAGAGTCTCCTTTAGTCCAGGTTGGCATTAACTATTATATAGTAGAAGATTACCTTGAACTTCTTTTTTTTTGTTTGTTTGTTTGTTTTGTTTTTTCGAGACAGGGTTTCTCTTTATAGCCCTGGCTGTCCTGGAACTCACTCTGTAGACCAGGCTGGCCTCGAACTCAGAAATCCGCCTGCCTCTGCCTCCCGAGTGCTGGGATTAAAGGCGTGCGCCACCACGCCCGGCTACCTTGAACTTCTAATGGTCCTTCACCTTTCTCTCTTTCTTTCTTTCTTTGATGTATGTGAGTACACTGTAGCTGTTTTCAGACACACCAAAAGAGGGCATTAGATGCCCATTACAGATGGCTGTGAGCCACCATGTGGTTGCTGGGAATTGCACTTAGGACCTCTGGAAGAACAGTCAGTGCTCTTAACTGAGCCATCTCTCCAGTCCCTGCCTTCACCACTTTTTTTGGAGGGGGGGGGGGTTCGAGACAAGGTTACTCTGTAGCCCTGTCTGTCCTGGGACTCACTCTGTAGACCAGGCTGGCCTCAAACTCAGAAATCCACCTGCCTCTGCCTCCCAAGTGCTGGGATTAAAGGCGTGCGCCACCATGCCCATAGGTTTATAGACCTATGCTGCTATGCCCAGCTCAAAAGGCCATTTCTTTGTTTTGGGCATTGACTAAGGATGGCTTTGAAGTTCTGCCTCTACCTTCAGAATTCTGGGATTACAGATGTATACCACACCTATCTTTCATGTGGCAATTTTTAAAAATTTTGTGTATGGGTTTTGTGCCTGTGTGTTGGTCTGTGTACTATGTATAGGCAGTGTCTATGCAAGCCAGAAGAAGATATCATATTTCCCTGGAACTGGAGGGTTGTGAATCTTGGGTCCTCTGGAAGAGCATGTTGGGTGTTTATAAAGTGACACTGCCATCATGTCTCTGCCTTCAGCAGATAGAGTGTACTCCTGTCCTGGTGACTCTTCTCTGATTACCTTGTTTATAAATACTTGATAGGATGGCCTAGCAAAGCAGTGAAAAAAACCACACTTACAGTTCCTCCAAAGGACCTACAGTTCTAGTCCTGTTCCTGGCTCCCCAGTGCCAGTTGTCAGTGTATCCCCTGACAACTTACAGCTGCTGGGGATACAGCTCCCTTTTCTGACTCCTGCCTACACCAGCACATGCATAGTGCACCCTCACACAACCATAAAATCTTTTAAAAAGAGACAAAACTATTAGGGTTATCTTAGAAGCTACTCAGTTTGTCAAGTGTGTTAACACATTCCTGTAATGTGAGCATTTGGGATGGGATGCTGAGCCAAGAGGATGCCAAAAGCTTGCCTGGACTTTGAGAGAAAGATACCTTCTTAGTGGAAAAAAGAGAAAGAAACTAAGGTGAGAAGAGTGAAGCAGAAAGAGGAAGGAAGGGCTGAATGCTTTAGAAGGGTTTAATGAGTAGCCAGAGCTAGTGCCGCCTCCTGGCTCTAGGGGGCATGTGAGCTGGGATGTCATACTGTCCTCGGGGCTTGAACACTTTAGCTAAGTGTTCCTGAGTCTAGTTTTCCAAAAGAGACTTGAGCCATGTGGGTGGTATTTTGTGCTACCTCCAACTTGCTAGATCTCTGGCCTGAGGTGCTTTTGGCACAGAAGGTGCAGCCTAGCAAAGAGAACTAAGTGTATATGGCTCTGCCCGTGGGCGAGACTGACTGCTGAGAAGAACATTCCCTGGCACCCCTAGGCTGTAGAGCTTCTGAGCCCTGCTAGTCACTGTGTGGTTTTTGACCACAATGTGGTCACCCAGTCAGCATCCTCTGGGGAGATAGATGGCGCATCCCCCGTTTGCTTGTCCCTGCCCAGCTGTAGTCCCAGCACTGGTTAGCATACGTTAACTGAGTGCCAACTCTTGATGGCCTCGAGAATCCCTATCTCCCCCACCAGCTGTGTCCTACTGAATGGATGATTACTCAGTGTCAGGCCTGGAGTCTTCCTGTTGGAAGAAGCATGTGGTGTATGTTTTCCAACAGTAGTCCCAGCACTGAGGATGCTGAAGCAAGGGAATCACTCACTGGTAGATGAATTCTAGACCAACCTGGACAATGTAATGAACCTATATCTAAAAAACCAAACTGAAGGAAGTCTTACTAAGTGAGCCAGCCAGGGGTGTGTTAGGAGGAGGAAGCCACAGCCAGCCAGGGGTGTGTTAGGAGGAGGAAGCCACAGCCAGCCAGGGGTGTGTTGGGAGGAGGAAGCCAGTCAGCTGGCCAAAAGATCTGTAGCATAAGTCAGTTGATTCTTAGTACAAGTTCAGCTTCCTATCCTCAGTTGAGCCACTTGTGTTGGGGCTAATTTGTGACACTTCATTGTCTTCTATTAAATGCTGTGTGTGTGCTATTTGTGTGGCCTTGGTTATCACATTAACTATCACAGTATTTGACTGACTTATTCTTGCTTCTCTGCTGGGGTTAAAACCCAGGGCCTTGCCCTTGCTAGGTAAATTACCATTTCTGAGGTACATCCCTAGTCCCTGCGGTAATAGTACTTTATTATCTATTTATGTCATTATATAGGTTTTTCCAAGACAGGATTTGATTTTTTTGTAGTGCTGGTTGTCCTGGAACTCAATTTGTAGACCAGACTGACCTGCCTCTGAGTGCTGGGATTAAAAACATGCTGCCACCACCACCTGACTTGTTTTTTGAGACAGCATGACAAAATATAGCCCAGGCTGGACTTGAGTGGGAAGTTCTCAGTGACCTTGAGCCTGTGTTACCACAGCTGCTAGCAGCTCTGAGCTGGTGTTCTGAATGCATATGTTTTTGCATATTTTTTGTAGAAGTTGTGTTGTGTTCACATACAACAGATTCTCTTTGAAACAACATGAAAAGACACTTTTTCCCCCTAAAACAGCGTTTCTTTCTTTCTACATACAGACTAGGCTATCCTTAAACACAGTTGACCTGCCTCTGCTTTCTGAGTGCTGGGGTTGAAGACATACACCACCACCACCGAGCTGGTAGTTATGATCAAAGTTTGTCTTTTCCATTACATAAGCAGATCCTAAACTTAAGCAGAGACATGGGTTATCCACCAGCTCCAACAGTAGATATTAGCCCCATGGACTTGGGGAACCTACATTAAATGGTTCAGATGAAGTTAATTAAGTTTGGAACTCTGATTTTGTAGTGTTTTTATGTTACCTGATGAGTCATCTTTTGTCAAAGCTGTTCGCCATCCCTGGCACTGTTTGACTTGAGTGAATTATAACTCAAACTGGTAAGGGCACGCTCCAGAAATAGAGTCAACAGCAGTAGTATGTGTAACTGCCTGTTTAAGAGCAGCAGAAGCCAGGCATGGTGGTGCACGCCTTTAATCCCAGCACTTGGGAGGCAGAGGCAGGCAGATTTCTGAGTTCGAGGCCAGCCTGGTCTACAGAGTGAGTTCCAGGACTGCCAAAGCTACACAGAGAAACCCTGTCTTGGGGGGAAAAAAAGGAGAGAGAGAGGGGGGGGGGAGAGGGAGGAAAGTAAAACAGCAGAACATAACAAGAACTTGTGAGGGTTTGGGGTAAGTCCTGAGGTTGCTGCCTTTCTAGAACATGAGTTTCTTCTTGCCCTCTTAACCTCTGCTAATGTGCGATGACATTAGAAAAGCGAGTGAAAAAGATAGCTTCTATTTGCTTTACTGCAAATAAAGGTCCTCCTGCTGGCAGCCTTCCCAGTGTCCTGAGAGCACTTCAGATGTGGTCAGTGAGTGAGGTATGTGCACAATGCCAGCCTCCTGGCCTCATCTGGGCAGACTATACCCAGAACGGCTAACATGATGCTGTCTCCCTTTGCTCTTCCTTGTGATGCCACGTGATTTTTTCTGACGTGACGCTGATATTACTCTGAAGCCAGATGAACAAGGATTTCCTATGCTCCCCATCTGATCTAGTAGCTTACAGTGGATGTTATCTTTGTGAGCCTTCAAGACCATCTAGAAGCCAGTTATGGTGGCACACGCCTTTAATCCCAGCACTCGGGAGGCAGAGGCAGTCGGATTTCTGAGTTCAAGGACAGCCAGGGCTATACAGAGAAACCCTGTCTCGAAAAACCAAAGAGAGAGAGGGGGGCGGGGAGAACACAAAATGCACCTTGCAAAAATGTACATCAAAGGGCCAGACCACTTGGCGGCTTAGATGCCAAGTTCCTAAATGATTCTACGACTTTTGGATGCCAGAAGCAAGCCTACATTTATAGTCCTGCTCCTTTCCTCATAGCAGTTCAGTCAGTCATCTCTGGGTGTTTCTTCCTCTCAAAGTAGATAGTGATGGTTCTTGGGTTACTCTTCTGAAGATAGGGGGTACTGAAAGACGAATAATGTTCAGTATGGCTCCTCCCACATAGCAGGTTCTATCACAGTTTAGGCTTTGTATCCAGAGCTGTATTTTGTAACAGTAGTAGTGGAGGCTGGTCACTTTGAAAGTAGTTAACTCCCAACAACAGAATGGACAGGATTGTGCGGGCTACCACTGTAGTGGCTGCTTCTCCTTGCTCCAGGAGCTTGCAGGCTGGCTTCCTCTTGAGCTGTCATGAACCACAGTGCCTCATCTGGCTACTTGGCATCCCATCCATCCTCTGTCAACAGCACCCATGACCCATTCTGGGCATTAGTGCTCGTCTTCTCTGGAGTCTCTGACATTATACATGGGCCACCAGAGAAACTGCTCTCCTAGACTGTCTGGTGTCTTGGTCTCCCTGTTTTCATGGGACATTAGTTGGGGAAGGACATTAGTTGGGGCACAATAGAGAGTGGCTTCCACTCCAGTCTGTCCCAGTTGCCAGCTACGGTACTGTATTAGTTAGGGTTTTACTGCTGTGAACAGACACCATGACCAAGGCAAGTCTTATAAAAAAACAACATTTAATTTGGGCTGGCTTACAGATTCAGAGGTTCAGTCCATTACCATCAAGGTGGGAGCATGGCAGCATCCAGGCAGACATGGTGCAGGAGGAGCTGAGAGTTCTATGTCTTCAGCCAAAGGCTGCTAGTGGAAGACTGACTTCCAGGCAACTAGGGTGAGGATCTTAAGCCCACACCCCCAGTGACACACCTACTCCAACCAGGTCACACCTATTTGAACAAGGCCACACCTCCAAATGGCGTCACTCCCTGGTCCAAGAACATACAAACAATGACAGGTGCTGTCATTCACTGCACATCTGATGTGCAGTTAGAAGCCAAGTTCTCATGATGGCAGTATGTGGCGGTTGTCCTCTGCATGTTAAGTGCCCAGACAGCACTAAGGGGACCAATGACACCCTTAGAGAGGCCAAACTGCAGACACTACCCTGAACAAGCAGTTGTTCCAAAGATTTTTGTTTGGTTGTTTGGTTGTTGTTGTTTTTGTTTTTAATGCTTTCCATACATAGACCCTACACTATGCAGTTAAGAGTTGCCAGAAAAATAGAGACTTGACGTTTTGTTCAGCAGAGATAGCCCAGAAATCAGACTTTTCTCTTGTAGTGGTTTGTGATTTTCTTGGAAAACTTGCAACCCGTTTCCAAAGTTCTCTGCGTAAACTTCAATGGAGTTCCATTGACTTTAATGTAGCCCTAGCTGTAAACTTCACAAATGCAGAAATCAAGTCCCACTCACTAGTATACTTCCAAACCTCGGTCTGCCTGGCACCCAGTCAGTGCTTCAATGCTGGATGGGTAAAGTTTGTGCTAATTGGAGACTGAGACTCAGTCCTGGATGCTCCTTTGCCAAGCTGTTTGTCAGTCTGAAAATAATGGGATGGGTTTTAATAACACAGAGACAACCTGGGGCTAGAGATGGTTCAGGAGTTCAGAACAACCTCAAATGCCTCTGCTTTCCAGCTCCCTTAATCTTAAGGGAAGTATGTTCTCTTGCTGTACAGAGGCTAAGACTTAAGTGAGTGGACTTAATAAAGTCCCCATCCAGTAAGTGTTGTGTAGAGCATCCAGGGCTTAGGCTAAAAAGTCAATTCACATGTCTCTACTTCCACTCTGCCATATACTGTGTGTTCTAGGGCGAACTATGACACCCAGTGGTCATTGTGCCTTGTAGATGTGCACGGGTGACAACAGGCCAGGTACAGCAGAAAGTGTGTATGTGTTGGTACAGTTTCATTTGGACTAAGGTCTTGTCGGGGTCTCCTTACATAGGCCTGGCTCTAAGCCCAGGTTGGAATCTTTCTTCTGCTTCCTTGATTCCTGGATGTTGACACAGTTCTTGTATTAAGGGAGGTTTGTTTGCAGTAACCTGCCTGTCTGGTGAGTGAGTATTTGGCCTTCCTTTCTGGCTGAAGCAGGCCTTTGAACTGGTGCCTAGAATTCAGGCCTTACGCCCTGGCCTCTCCTTCATGTTGTAACAGAGGCTTCCTCCCTTTCTGCTGGCCTCTTCTGCCCACACACATTCTATTTGTTGCCTCCTCAGGAAAGCCTTACCTGACTTTGACCTGTGGCTGGCTCAGACCCTTTTTACTTTCCAAGCATTTGTCACAGAATATTTGTTACTATAATTTGTTGCCTGCCTGCCTGCCTTCTCTCTCTCTCTCTCTCTCTCTCTCTCTCTCTCTCTCTCTCTCTCTCTCTCTCTTTTTTTTTCAAGACAGGGTTTCTCTGTGTAGCTCTGGCTGACCTGGAACTCACTCTGTAAACCAGGCTGACGTCGAACTCAGAACTCCACCTGCCTATGCCTCCCAAGTGCTGGGATTAAAGGCGTGAGCCACCACTGCCCAGCTCTCTCTCTCTCTCTCTCTCTCTCTCTCTCTCTCTCTCTCTCTCTCTCTCTCACATTGCTTTCTGAACACATTTGTTGGATAGATGAAAGTGTATTACCTTTCATCTGGTCTACATTTTGATTAATGTATTACTTCCTATAAGTGAATACAAGAGAGAAGATGTTTGGGGTTTTTTGTCTACTTGAGAGTTTGAAATGATCATTACAAGAAGATCTCTCTAAAACCCCTCTTTCCCCTTTCCCAGTGCTGCTGAAATTCCGCACAGATAAAGGGAGAGATCCGACGTCTGAAAGCTACAAGGAGGATGCGGAGCTGCTGCTGCAGATACGGAATGACGTGTTTGACTCCCTGGGCATCAGTCCTGACCTGCTTCCCGATGACTTTGTCAGGTTGGCATCTGAACAGACAGACATCTGTTTTGGGTGTTTGTCTTTGTGGAGACCAGAGTCTCAAAGGGGACTCCTGTGCCACATTTGCCAGCTGCATAAACCACCTCCTGCCGGTGCTTTAACCAGCATTACAAGAGAAGTGAAGACTTGTAGGCTTGGGTTTTCATGTGGTTTGAAATTTAAGGTGCCATGTGGTCTGTTGATATGTTGGGCCTTTGTGTTCTGTGTTAACACCTGATTTCCTTGTCTGTCATAGGGGTGGAGGATGCCAGTATGTAGGGCTTTGCACAGTCCCCTGCTTGCTGGCTGTGTGTTCAGCCTTAGCTATGAAGTGCTACAGTGTGTCTCCTTGTGTCATATACTGTCCAGATTCAGCTGGGGATGAATGAGAAGGAGAGGGTTGCTGGGTATAAGGTCACTCGGTGGATACTTGTCATCCATTGGGACCTTAGATCCAATCCCCAAGCTCTGGGTATCTCTAGCTGTGGCAGTCTCTTTCCCTCACACAGTCAGGTTTGAGGTATTTAGACAAGTGGCCCTGAGCTGCTCCTAAACATCTCTGCCATCTTGGGCACACTTGGTTTGCCATATCGCTGAACTTCCAGGCTGTAGCCCAAGGGAATGGCAAGCACGGCTTATTTGTTGCAATTTCTGAGCAGCAGAATTTCTGTAACAGGTAGCGGGCTGTTGCTCAGGCTCATGATCAGTCTTGCTTATGACCTGCAATGTAGTTGATAGGTGAGGAGACAGACAGAAGCTCAGGGAAGTGAAGTCGGTAGTGTCATGTCAGGAGAGGTCATGCACAGAGGTCTGCTCAGCTTCTTCTCTCACAGAAGTGTGTCTCTTTGTTTTCTTTTTAAGATGATTTTTATTTATTTATTTTTAATTAGATATTTTCTTTATTTACATTTCAAATGCTATCCTGAAAGTTCCCTATACCCTCCCCCCGCCCTGCTCCCCTACCCACCCACTCCTACTCCTTGGCCCTGGCATTCCCCTGTACTGGGGCATATAAAGTTTGCAAGACCAAGGGGCCTCTCTTCCCAATGATAGCCAACTAGGCTATCTTCTGCTACATATGCAGCTAGAGACACGCGCTCTAGGAGTACTGGTTAGTTCATATTGTTCTTACACCTATAGGGTTGCAGACCCCTTCAGCTCCTTGGGTACTTTCTCTAGCTCCTCCATTGGGGGCCCTGTGTTCCATTCTATAGATGACTGTGAGCATCCACTTCTGTATTTGCCAGGCATTGGCATAGCCTCACTCGAGATAGTTATATCAACGTCCTTTCAGCAGAATCTTGCTGGCACATGCAATAGTGTCTGGGTTTCACCGAAGTCTCTTGATTGCAAGTTATTTCTCCGTTGGTTAAATGAAGCACCAGATCCATCGAGACCCAATCATGTTTTGTTATCATTGCCACCATCTTTTGAGATGTGGCTTTGTGGGTGCTTAAATGACAGGCATGCACCACAGTACCTGTCTCTGCCCAAGGGTTTTGTCACACTAATGCTGCCACCTCCTATCTCACTGCAGCAGCCCATGCTGCTTTCTGGTTCTTCTCAGCAATACAGTTGGCCAGAGAGCTCCTTCTAGAACCTTCATTCTTCCTGGGCTCCTGAGCCACCTAGGCAGCATCATTCACCTTGGTCATGACTCCCTGTGGAGGCATGAACTGAAAGGCTGTCCTCCACAGCTAGGAAGCAGTAGTTGAGGCACTTTGGCCAGGGCGGCGGCAGTGTAAGGTCAGGGTTGGCAGAATCACACACTCAGCTCTTACTGCGGGAAAGACCTGACCACGAGGTGTACTCAGTCCCACCAAGCTTCCCTCCAACAGACCCACCCAGAGAGTGGCAAGTGTGATGCTGGGCCGTGAACATGCAGCTAAGTGACCAATTTGGACATTTAAGGTGATGAACGGGCTAGTTCTATCTTCCCCAGGCAACAGTTAAAGGCCTTACTTCCCAGAAGTGACAGCCCACACATGGCCTAATGAGCTACTGGCTGGCTCTTCTCTTCCCTCCCTCCCTCCTGTGGAAACTACATCCCTGGTCTAGGTTCTGTGTACTCAGCTGCTTCTCCGATTGCCTTCTAAGTAAGAGGTGTTCAGAGGCCTCTTGAAGCCTGTCTGCTGGCAGGCCTGGGGTGAGATAGGGATGCAAGTGAGGAAATGAGTGTCCAGCTCACAGCTGAGCTACCCCTTACAAATTGCTTGATGCTGCTGCTGAGCAGGGACGGTTGTGCTTGAGCCTCTGTCCATCTTCATCTGAGGGTGGCCGGTGCTCTCACCTCCTTGTTATGAGTGCTCTCTCCTTGAAGAAAGAGCCTTATTGCTTTTCTAATGATGTTTTAGCCACTGCTAACGTCTTTGGGTCTGGACTCACAGAGATGGATGGATGGATGGATATTTATATATATTTGTATTTCTATTGTCTAAATATCACAGTGGACATTCTTCAGTTGCCTCTGTGCAGTATAGCCATATGCTCTATACTAGACAGAACCATGTTACTTGTGTGTCAAGGTATTGCACGATCTGGATGTTTAGTTATTAACTTAACCTTCACTTAGTTAGGGTGTGTTTACTGTTTCAGCCTTCATAGATGTTCATACCTTCATGTGTAAAATGATTTATATTATATTTTTTTTTTTTTATTTTTTTTTAATATATTTTTTTTAAGATTTATTTTATTTATTATATGTAAGTGCACTGTTGCTGTCTTCAGGCATTCCAGAAGAGGGCACCAGATCTCATCAAGGATGGTTGTGAGCCACCATGTGGTTGCTGGGATCCGAACTTATCACCTTTGGAAGAGCAGTCGGGTGCTCTTACCCGCTGAGCCATCTCACCAGCCCCTTATATTTTTAAAACTAGCAGTTGAGAGGGATCAAGAGTACAGCCTAGGGGGCTGGTGAGATGGCTCAGCGAGTAAGAGCACCCGACTGCTCTTCCGAAGGTGATGAGTTCAAATTCCAGCAACCACATGGTGGCTTACAACCACCCGTTAATGAGACCTGACTCCCTCCTCTGGTGCATCTGAAGTCAGCTATAGTGTACTTATGAATAATAATAAATGAATCCTTGGACTGGACTGACTGAAGCGAGTGGGGCCGAATTGGGGGGAGGGAGCGGGGCAGGCCGGAGCGAGTAGGGTTGACCGGAACGAGGAAAAAAAAAAAAGTACAGCCTATACTATACAGTACTTTGCTATATAGTGTATATACAGCTAGCCCGAGTTAGATGAGATCCTATCTCAAAACAAATTTATAGTAAGCTTTAATGACAAAAGTACCCATCTTAGGGGCTCAGAAGGTCGCTGCCACTAGTCCTATCAACCTAAGACCAAAACACAGCATCCTGCAAGTTGTCGCCTGACCTCTGCTCTGCTGCAGCCTGCTCACACATACAATAGAGATAGAAGTAAGGAAAACTAGTAATAACACCCTCCTGGTTTAACCACTTTAACACTTGATTTCAGGTGTGTGAGTATGTGGTGACATGGAGGTCAGAGGACACCTGCAGGGTCGGTTTCCTCCTTGCACCTTTACCTGGGCTCCTGGGATGACATTTAACATAGCCCACTGAGCCATTTTCCTGGGCCTCATGATAACCTTTGTTTTGAATTGGACTTTCTTTGTGTGTGTGTGTGTGTGTGTGTGTGTGTGTGTGTATGTATTGTATTTACTTATGCTTAGTGTGTATGTATGTTTTGGCTGGGTGTATGTCTATGCCACATGCATTCAGGAGCACACAGGCCCGGAGAGGGCGTCAGATGCCCTGGAACTTGGCATAACAGGTAAACCATTTTGTGGTATTGGGAATTGAACGTAGGTCCTCTACAGCAACAAGTGCTCTTAACCCCATTTTAACCATCTAGCATGTTTAATAAGTGCTTTGAATCTTTTTTTAAATATGCCACACCTAGGCATTGATTTTCTTTTTGCTGCTGCACAAACATCACAATTGACTCCCTATTCTGTTCCTTCCAGCTCTGGTGTCTCTAGTGTACTGCATTCTGAATCCCTCGTGTAAGTGGAATCATGTAGCACTTGTCCTTGGTATCAGACATCTCAGCATGTGTATGTATGTATGTGTGTGTGTGTGTGTGTGTGTGTGTGTGTGTGTGTGTGTGTGTATATATATATATATATACACACACACACCTATCTCATCACTTTTAAAGCAGAGGGACAAGCATTGCCATGAGTTCAAGGCTAACCAGAACTCTAGAGAGATCATTTCAACCTCTTACTACCCATGCTGTCTTAGTCAGGGTTTCTATTCTTGCACAAACATCATGACCAAGAAGCAAGTTGGGGAGGAAAGGGTTTATTCAGCTTTCACATTCACATTGCTGTTCATCACCAGAGGAAGTCAGGGCTGGAACTCACACAGGGTAGGAAACAGGAGCTGATGCAGAGGCCATGAAGAGATGTTACTTACTGGTTTGCTTCCCCTAGCTTGCTCAGTTTGCTTTCTTATAGAACCCAAGACTACCAACCCAGAGATGGCACCACCCACAATGGGCTGAGTCCTCCCCCTTGGTGACTAGGTGAAAAAAATGCCTTACAGCTGGGTCTGAGACACAGGCATTTCCTCAAGGGAGGCTCCTTTCTCTGTGATAACTCCAGCTTGTGTCACATTGACACATAAAACCAGCCAGTACAGTATCCTTAGTGAGCTTTCTGAGATTTTTGTTGTTGTCTTTGCTTTTTTTGTTTGTTTTGCTTTGGTTTTTGGTTGGTTGTTCTGGAGACTGACTTAAAGGCTTAAATGTAAGCTGGGGCGTAGTGGCGCACGCCTTTAATCCCAGCACTCGGGAGGCAGAGGCAGGCGGATTTCTGAGTTTGAGGACAGCCAGGGCTACACAGAGAAACCCAAAAAAAAAAAAAAAGGCTCAAATGTAAAGTGAATTTATAATTCTAGCAAGCCCCTATCAAGCACACAATCTAGGTATTTTATTTACAAGTTGTAAGCCTAGATTGGTCAGATTTAGAGCTATTCTAAGTTATTTCCCCCAGCTATAAAGTCCCTTGTTACTTGCTGTTTCTTTTGGTCACATGCTCATGGTCTGTATCCACTCATGGCGGCCTCCTTTATCTCGGCCTCCTTTCTTTTTTTTTTTTTTTTTTTAAGTAATTTTTTTTTGGGGGGGGGGGTTCGAGACAGGGTTTCTCTGTCTTAGTCCTGGCTGTCCTGGAACTCACTTTGTAGACCAGGCTGGCCTCGAACTCAGAAATCCGCCTGCCTCTGCCTCCCGAGTGCTGGGATTAAAGGCATGCGCCACCACGCCCGGCCTAAGTAATTTTTTAAGATTATTTATTATTATACACTGTAGCTGACTTCAGACACACCAGAAGAGGGTGTCAGATCTCATTATGGGTGGTTGTGAGCTACCATGTGGTTGCTGGGATTTGAACTCAGGACCTTTGAAAAAGCAGTCAGTGCTCTTACCCACTGAGCCATCTTGCCAGCCCTTTCTTTTTCTCCCTCTACCTGCAGCTCAATCCACAGATCCCACCTTTTTCTCTCTGCTGCCCAATCACAGGCTCTACCCTTTTATTGATCAGTTAAACGGGGGGGGGGGGGGGGGAGCAAGAGTTCCATCTCATCACTTGGTATGAGTAAGATTCTAACCATTGCAGGCAACCATGATTTGAAAGCCAGTGTTTAACATTAGAATACAAGCAGCATCAAACCAACCTACTACACTCAAACACGCTAAATACATGGTATACCACTCAGCCGCAGCCGCAGCTGACCATACATGTGATTTCACATGGGTGTAGAGACCAGAGGTTGAATTGGTTGACCTTCCTCTGTCGTTTCTAAAATAGGGTCTCTAACTGACTCTGGATCTTGCTGATTGACTAGACTAGCTGGTCAGAAAACCCTACATGTCATCTTCTCTCCAACATGCCTAGCTTTCATGTGGGTGTTAGGGATTAAACTTGGGTCTGAATGTTTACTCCCCGTGCAGCCCTAGCTGTCCCAGAACTCACAGAGATAGATCCACTTGCCTCCGCCTCCTAGTGCTTAGACTAAAGACATGTGTCACCATTCTCAGCCTCAAACTTTTTAAGGAGGCAAGAAAGCAAAGTACTATGTTAACATGTAGAATGTGGGTGTGTGAGTAGTTTTTGGTTAGTTGGTTGGTTGGTTGGTTGGTTTAAATAGCTGGATGTGGTAGTGCATCCTGTGATGTAAGATGCTCAGGAAGTGAAGGCGGAAAGATTACAAGTTCAAGGTCACGTTCAACAATTTAGTGAGATCCCATCTCAAAAAGTAACAAGAGAGCCAATAAAGTGTGACAGGGTGGTAGATCACCTTCAGTTCCCAGCAGAACATAAAACAAGCAACAAAAGCTAGCCGTGGGAATAGTCCTCACTTGGTATCTCTAGCACTGCAGAGGCTGAAAAAGTATTTAGGACGGCGCCAGCTTGAGCTACATAGTCTTAGTTTCTGTTTTGTTTTCTGATAAATGGAATATTGATAGCACACCTGGTCATTGGGGTTTACTTTGTTTTGTTCTATGTGCCATCTGCAGTGTATTTTAGCATTAACATACATGTGTCATTTTAAGAGTCATCCAAAGCTGAGTACCAAGATGGATGGTTGGTGTGGGGTTCCTCGACGGTACATTAAAAAGCAACCATTGCTGGCCGTGGTGGCGCACGCCTTTAATCCCAGCACTCGGGAGGCAGAGGCAGGTGGATTTCTGAGTTCGAGGCCAGCCAGGTCAACATAGTGAGTTCCAGGACAGAGAAACTCTGTCTCAAATTCCCACCCACCCTACCCCACCCCACCCCCACCCCCAAAAAAATGTCTAGAAGACAAGAGTGGATCGGGGTGGGAGGATAAAATATGGTGTGTAAAAAAAAATAGTTAATTAATAAAAAAATAATAGTAAAAATGTCTAGAAGGCATATGTTCCCATGTGAGAGGATGGTGGCCTGATGTCCCATTTTGCTCTCTAACCTC
The DNA here is from genome assembly GCA_902729485.2 of Mus minutoides. Lineage (NCBI taxonomy): Eukaryota > Metazoa > Chordata > Mammalia > Rodentia > Muridae > Mus > Mus minutoides. The sequence goes on from LR753341.1 coordinate 1,079,318, forward strand.
TCCGTCTGTGTTTTGGACCCCAGGAGGTAACTGGAGGCGGGTCGGTGGTCTCTGAGACTTTCCTCTGAGCATTCTAGCCAGGCCCAGAAGGAAAGAGCCTATGAGGGTCATGCAGACTTTGTGCTGTACCCATGTTTACTTTATTTATTCTAGCACGTACCACAGCCTGCTCGCCCATGGTTCTGGGAATAGCATACAGAAGAACCCACTGCCCGCGTGCTGAGAGAATTGCGAGAATGTGCTGGGGCCACTCACACATCTGGTGTTTGCAGGACCTTATTTTTAGGAAGCACAGATATAGTCTTTCCTTGAACTTAAAAAAAAGAAAAAGAATCATGTGAAGGAATTCATACTTTGCAAAGTTAAAGGTCTTCCCCACCCACTTAAGAGCCCCTGGGGTCAAATTTAATTTTCATGCCTGGATACCAGCTCTAGCACTGGGCTCTGACTAGGACTTTTATCCAGGACAGCCCCTGGCTGATTCCCACCCCTCCACCTTCCTGTGCCCTGGTGCTATGTTTTTTTGTCTTCTAGGTACTGCTTCTCTGAGATGGCCCCAGTATGTGCTGTGGTTGGAGGGATCTTGGCACAGGAAATTGTGAAGGTAAAGTCATTTGGAGCTGACAGCTGACCTCAACGCCCTGACCGCACACTCACAGAGCCAAGAGGTGACAGACCTGCTTGCTCTCTGGCCCCTCAACCTTGCATGCCCTGGCTCTGTACTCAGGCCATCGTGGGCCAGCCAGCTAGTAGTGGTCTTGGATGCTTCCTATAGTTGTCACTTTGTCTGCTCTACCAGGGTGTGAGTAGATCAGGATTTCCATCTAAGAGGAGACCATAGAAAAGAGATCCAACACCTATGATCCTAACCCACAACTGTCAGAGTGGTATCAGGACACCCCGTTTATTCTGCATGCTATGAGTATGTGTAGTGGAGGTTTAAGTCCAGTGTCTATAGTACACGTAATCTACCAGCAGCCACATGAGTGGCTCTACAGTGACCTGTGACCTCCTGTTATTGACAGTTAATGACTTAAAAGAAGACTGGGTCTAGGAACTAAGTAACCCTTCTAGAATATTTGGTTTGCTAAAACTATGGCAAACTTTGAAGTAGATTTTATTTCCTTTGGAGACTTAAATATTTGCCCAACTTTCTTAAGTTTGTCTTATGCAGGGCTGGGGTGTAGCTCAGTGCTAGTGTTTGTTTAGCATGCCCAAGGCTCCTGAATTCAGAAACTTTACTTTTGTTTGTTTGTTTGTTTGTTTGTTTTGTTTTTTGAGATAGGATCTTATTCAATAACCGAGGCTGACCTTGAACTCTTGGCCTCCTGAGTGCTAGGAATGCAAACATGAGCCACATGATAGCTCTTCTCTGCAGAAGTGTCTGTAACCATGTCTGTTGTGGACAGAGATATGGCTGGCTGGCCGACTTCCATGTCTATGCAAGTTCAGACCAAGGAAGGCAGTGTTAGAGATACTGGTTCTTGCTGCTTTGACTTGGGGTCTCTTTTTTTTTTTTTTCTTTGGTTTGTCGAGACAGGGTTTCTCTGTGTAGCTCTGGCTGTCCTGGAACTCACTCTGTAGACCAGGCTGGCCTCGAACTCAGAAATCCGCCTGCCTCTGCCTCCCGAGTGCTGGGATTAAAGGCGTGCGCCACCACACCCGGTGACTTGGGGTCTCCTTGCTGCGTAAAGATTCAGTCTGAATCCTGTAGCTACCATCTTTTTCTATCCTTTGCTGATTGGCTCTCTGGTCTAAACTCATTTGCCCAAGTCTCCCTGCTTCTACACTCTAGACAGCAAGGGCTGGGGAAACAGAAGAACCTAGAGGCTCTGCAGATGTTGCCCTAATAACACCAGTCCAGAGACTAGCATGGCACTATTTGCCCTGGGGGGAGGGGAGGTTGGAGAGTGGAGGCTGGGGCGGGTGGCCTGGAACCATGTTGATGGTGGCTTCTCTGCACACCCCTGTCTTAGTGCTGCTCCTCCTTCCTGCCTGCTGGGTACAGCTGTTGCTCAGCCTCTTGTTTCTGTTTACCCCAGACAGCCAGAGCACTCTACATTCTTGGTTGCTGGGTGTGTTTGGAATCTCGTACCCCATTTTGCTTGAGAAGCACTTTACCTTTTGCCCCATGTTCACCCTCTGCCCTGTCCCTCCATCCCTCTGCTTAGCACACTGCAGCCAGCTGGCAGGAGGCCCGCATCGCATCGCAGGCCCTCTCTGAGCACCTGTTAAAAGTGCTTGGAGCAGTTAGAGGGAGAGTGACAGTCCTGCAGGTCAGCTACCTCCTCCTCCTCCTCTTCCTCTTCTTCCTCCTTCCCCTCCTCTTCCTCCCCCCCTCATCCTCCTCCCCACCTGCTTTGTGTCCTTCTAGTCGCTCACTGTCTGGCAGGCTGTGGCCCATGAGTTTCTGGCCATGGTGGTAGAGGGAAGAGTGAAAGCAGCGGCCATAGCAGACCTCATATTAAAACTCAACAAGGGGGCTGGTGAGATGGCTCAGCAGGTAAGAGCACCCGACTGCTCTTCCAATGAGATCTGACTCCCTCTTCTGGAGTGTCTGAAGACAGCTACAGTATACTTACATATAATGAATAATAAATAAATAAATCTTAAAAAAAAAACCTCAAGTTAAACCAGGCGAGGTGGCACACGCCTTTAATCCCAGCTCTTGGGAGGCAGAGGCAGGCAGATTTCTGAGTTCGAGGCCAGCCTGGTCTACAAAGTGAGTTCCAGGACAGCCAGGGCTATACAGAGAAACCCTGTCTCGAAAAACCAAAAAAAAAAAAGAAAACTCAAGTTAGTCGGTTGTGGTGGCACACGCCTTTAATCCCAGCACTTGAGAGGCAGAGGCAGGCAGATTTCTGAGTTCCAGGACAGCCTGGTCTACAGAGTGAGTTCCAGGACAGCCAGGGCTACACAGAGAGACCCTGTCTCGAAAAACAAAACAAATAAACAAAAAAACCCCTCAAGTTGAGGCAGCACCTGCAGTTGGAGCTGCTCAGGAGGCTGCAGCGCTGATCCAGGGAACCAGGAGACCACGACCAGCTTAGCAGAGCCATGAAGGATATAGATCTGGGTTGTGTCCACTTTGGCTCGGAGGCTCTGGGAGTGTTGTCTCTGGCACCATTAGATAGTGCTCCTTCCCATTGATGACAACAGCTCCTGTTACTGAGAAATGTATCTTGGGAAGGGACAAGGAAGGGACGGCAGAGGAGTTCCTGCACATGCTGGTGACCCCTGGAACATAGGTGGAACAGCCACAGTTGAGGAGCAATGTCCTAAACCAGTTATAAATGGTTGGTTGGTTGGTTTGTGACAAAGTCCCACTGTGTAGCCCACCCACACTCTGCTAGCCTTGTACTTAGTGAGATCTGAATGCCATTCCAGGGACTAAACTCAGCATATGGAACTCTGAAGCTAGGTGAAGCCTCTGTTTAAGCTTGGTCATAGTTGTGTTAGGCTTCTTGCTTTTTTCTCTGTTTGTGTGGGGTTTTTTTTTTTTTTTGGTTTTTTTTTTTTTTTTTTTTGGTTTTTCGAGACAGGGTTTCTCTGTATAGCCCTGGCTGTCCTGGAACTCACTCTGTAGACCAGGCTGGCCTCGAACTCAGAAATCCACCTGCCTCTGCCTCCCGAGTGCTGGGATTAAAAGCGTGCGCCACCACGCCCGGCTGACATATTTTTTCTGTAGGCTAAGCTAGCCTGGAACTCACAGCGATCCACATGCCTCCACCTCCTAAGTCCTAGGATTAGAGCTATGGCTCCCAGCTTAAGCAGAAGCTTTTACCCAGAGGCCCTTCCTTTGTAATTTTCATTTTATTTCTTCCCTGGCCCACTTTAGAAGCTGGTCTATGTGTTGTTCTGTCTCTCTACGCTGAAGCTGAGCTCTTTTCTTCTCTCTCCAGGCCCTGTCTCAAAGGGACCCTCCTCACAACAACTTCTTCTTCTTCGACGGCATGAAGGGGAGTGGAATTGTGGAGTGCCTTGGTCCCCAGTGAGCTGAGGTGTCTACAAGGCCACCGAGTCACCGCCCTCTCTCTGGATCATTCATTTTTCTATAGCAAGCAGGCCAGACTTCATCCTGTCTTTGTCTTCGCAGCTACCAAGGACCTGCGGGGTCCCGAGTATGATAATTACATGGCACCCCTCTGGCATTGCTCCCTTGGGCTGTCATTGGGGACTGGCAACGCCTGGTGAGAGCATCATACTTCATGATGTCAGAGTTTCTTGTCACCTTTTGGACTAACTTCTTTTTATAGGTCAACTGAGGGGATCTGAGGCCCAGAGCTGCCTGGAGAACTGAGAACAGCCCTCTGTAGTTGACCCTTCCTCAAGCTGGAGCCTGGGTGTTGGAAAGGAGAAACTGTCACCCAGTTTTGTCATGTCTTTTGGTTGTGAGCCTATGCACCTTACCTTTAATGGTTGAGCCATCTTTTCAGCCCAAACAGTTTATTTCTAAAAAGTAGATTTAATGCTAGGGGCCATTATGCAGGCTTGTAATCCTAGTCATTGGGATGCTGGGGCAGGAGGATTTACTGTAAATTTCAAGGCCAAGTTGGTCTACATAATGTACCAAGAACCTTTCTCAAAGTATAATAAATGGCATATTCCAGAGTTAGGGTGGGGCACTGTCTCCCAGCTCCTCATACTGGGCACCCAGGCCCCCTGACGGGTGGGCTGAGGGGCAGTTGGTTTGGTCTTCCTTCTAGGAGTGTGAGGGCAGCTTGTCTAGTTTGTATATCCCCTTGGTTGCTGGATAAAGAATGATAATAAAGTGTGTTTCTCTCAAGCTTGCTTGTCTCCTCTGTTTTAGAAACATGGGTGGGTAGCTGGTGTCCTATTTTCCTTAAACCTGAAAAATCTCACACCCTCTTATGCTTAAAAGGTTCCTGCTCTCTCCGCCCCCGCCCCGCCCCCTTGCTTCCTTTGTCCTTTTGATAATACAGCAGTTGTACTGCAGACAGATCACATGGATGCTTAGGCTCCTGCCTGTGTACTGAGTACTAACAGGCTGAAGTCTAGTGGGTGAGCCAGGGAGCCCAGCTTAACCATGGTGAGTGGCACACTCCTGTAATATCTGCACCTTGGAGGCTGAGACAGGAAGGTCACAAGTTCAAAGCCAGCCCCTGCTGTGCAGCAAGTTGGTGAGGTGGAGAGCAGAATCCTGTGGCTATAAGATGGGGCTTCCCCTCAGCTCCAGTTATTAGTCCCCTGTGCTCTAGTTGGTGCAAACCACAGTTCCCGCCCGTGTCTCCCTGTATCCATCCCAGGTGCGTGGAACCCTGTTGTACAGGAGTCCCTTTCTGAGCGTCATTAACACAGCTGCTGCACTGGGCTCCACAGCCCTGTGGATTTCATGTGGTATGAAAGGCCAATTGCCTTTCTGGTTGCAGTGTAAAGACTTGGTCACAAGGGGGAGCAGATACTCCTGAACCTACAAACTTTCCATCTGGTACCTCTAGATCACAGACTGAGTCTCCAAGGGGGCCTCTGAGGAATCTGGACGCTGCCAGCCCTAGGCAAGCAGACATTGAGCTTTCAAATTCCACACATCTCCAGATTACAAGTACCGTACAGATAGGAAGATCCTTAAGTGTCTGGAAAAGCCAGTAAAGTAATGGCTTCTAGAACCTCTGTAAGGTATACAGCTCTGTGAGGACAGAACTTATCCTCAGATGCATAGGAGTCAAGAGAGCAGGGCATGGGGGTGAGTTGCCCAGAGGCAGAGTACCTCTAGTCCACCCTTCTCAAAGCATGCTGGAGAGTGGGCTGTACAAAAGACAAACACAGCTGGGCAGGCTGTCCCCTGCCTGTCCTCCCAGCATGCAGGAAGGGGAAGCAGGAAATCCAGGACAGCTAGGACTACATAGACCTTGTCTCAAACCAAAATTAATAAAGCAATAACTCACTTCTATGCTCAGCCTTACCTATTTTTAATAAGCCGGGTGTGGTGGCGCACACCTTTAATCCCAGTACTTGGGAGGCAGAGGCAGGTGGATTTCTTTTTTTTTTTTTTTTTTTTTTTTTTTTTCCCCCTTGTTCTGGTCAACCCCGCTGCTCGCTCCGGACTGCCTCGCTCACTCCGGTTGGTCTCTCCAGTCCAAGGATTCTTCATAAGTACGCTGTAGCTGACTTCAGATGCACCAGAGGAGGGTGTCAGATCTTGTTACGGGTGGTTGTGAGCCACCATGTGGTTGCTGGGATTTGAACTCATCACCTTCGGAAGAGCAGTCGGGTGCTCTAACCCGCTGAGCCATCTCACCAGCCCACAGGTGGATTTCTGAGTTCGAGGCCAGCCTGGTCTACAGAGTTCCAGTACAGCTAGCTACACAAGAGACCTTGTCTCAAGAAACCAAAACAAAAAACAAAAAAAAACCAAACCTATTTTTAATAAACATTTAATGCATTTCTCCAAGTATGGGTATTAAGTGTGTAAGTGCACATACTACAGTTCTCATGCTGAGGTCGGAGAACAAACTTAGGATTTATGATCCTGCTGACATGGTGATCCACACCTTAAATCCTACCACTCTGGAGGCAGAAGCAGGTAGATGTCTGAGTTTGAGGTCAACCTGGTCTACAAAGTGAGAGTTTGGGGATGGCCAGGGCTATGCAATCAGACCCTGTATCAAAAACAAGCAAAACCAGTAACATTTATAATGCTTCTGCAGTTGCTCTGGGGATACTTATATCTTGTTAGACTTTCTTTTTTTCCCCCATTTTTATTAGATCTTTTCTTCATTTACATTTCAAATGTTATCCCAAAAGTCCCCTATACCCTCCCCCATCCCCTGCCCTGTTCCCCTACCCACCCACTCCTACATCTTGGCCCTGGCGTTCCCCTGTACTGGGGCATATAAAGTCTGTATGACCAAGGCGCCTCTCTTCCCAATGATGGCCAACTAGGCCATCTTCTATATATGCAGCTAGAGACATGAGCTCTGGGGGTACTAGTTAGTTCCTGTTATTCTTCCACCTATAGGGTTGAAGACCCCTTCAGCTCCTTGGGTACTTTCTCTAGCTCCTTCCTTGTGAGTCCTGAGTTCTATCTAATAGCTGATTGTGAGCGTCCACTTCCATGTTTGCCAGGCATTGGTATAGCCTCCCACAGCTATATCAAGGCATTCCAGCACTATCTTGCTGGCATATGCAATCGTGTCTATGTTTGGTGGCTCCTGTTAGACTTTCATAGTTATGACCAGACCAGTTATTTAAATTTGAAAATTAAACATAAGAAGATAAGATTATGTGTCAAGTCTTGACTCTCAACTTGACTACATCTGGAATTAACTGAAACTCAAGCACCTGGGTTACACCTGTGAGGGTTCCTAACTCATTTGAGATGGGAAGACCCACCTTCACTGGGCCATACCTGGTAGCAAGGATAGGTGGAAATTCTTCCACATTGTGGGTTCTGGGAGTCGACTCAGATGGAGATCGCTTGGCCTGAACAGTCTGCTGTCTCAGTCATTCCACAGCTCTCTCTGCTATCTTCCAAGGCTTCTCCGCTGAAGCACAGTATATGCCACTATTCCCAGCTGTTGTTGGGCCAGCATGAACTAAACAGTGAGACCTCATCTCAAAGAATAAACAAGGAAAAAACGCTCAGTGCATCAGGCAGCCTGGCAGCCTGTTAGACTCATAATCCTAGCAGCTGCCCTCATGGCTGAACTCAGGATTTTGGAGAGAAACATGAGATGCTTTTTGGATGTGTTGGCTATATCCACTTTCCCCCACCCCGAGGTCACCCTCATAAGACTTGAGAGGGAAGCTTTCCAGATGGCCAAGTTCCACCCAGACTCAGCTATGTAGATGTATGTCCACCACCGACAAGTGAGGTTTTTTAAACCTCCTTTACACAGCCTGTGTTTAAGAATAGTATGTTAAAAAGTCAGTCAGCCGGGCTGGTGAGATGGCTCAGCGGGTAAGAGCACCCGACTGCTCTTCCGAAGGTGATAAGTTCAAATCCCAGCATCCACATGGTGGCTCACAACCATCCGTAACGAGATCTGGCGCCCTCTTCTGGAGTGTCTGAAGACAGCAACAGTGTACTTACATATAATAAGTAAAATAAATCTTTAAAAAAAAAAAAAAAAAANTCAAATCCCAGCAACCACATGGTGGCTTACAACCACCCGTAACAAGATCTGACGCCCTCCTCTGGTGCGTCTGAAGTCAGCTACAGCATACTTATGAAGAATAATAAGAAATGAATCCTTGGACTGGAGAGACCAACCGGAGCAAGTGAGGCTGTCTGGCGAGCGGAGCCGAACGGGGACGGCCAAAGCAAGCAGGGACAGCCGGAGCTAGCGGGGCCGGAGCGAGTGGGGCCGAACGGGAATGGCTGGAACGAGCGGGGCCAACCGGAGCAAGCGGAGCCGATCAGAGCGAGCCAGGCCGGCTAGAACGAGCGGGGGCCATACGGGGGCGGCCGGGAGCGAGTGGGGCTGGCCTGAGCGAGCAGAGCCGGCGGGAGCAAGCAGGGTTGACCGGAACAAGGAAAAAAAAAGAGAGAGAAAAAAAAAAAACCAAACAAGTAAAAGAAAGAATATATGTTAGAGCCAACAACATGGCCCAACAGCTAAAAGTTATGTGCTGCTAAGGAGTGCTTGGGAGGATTCAGAGGTTACAGGGATCACCTTTACCCATTGAGCCGTCTCACTGGCCCCTCTTAGGTGAATATGTTTTAATTTTTGTGTATAGTAGTTATGCCTGCATGTATGCGTTTATATGTACCACATTCTTGCCTGGTGCCCACAGAGGCCAGGACAGGGCACTGGTTCCTCTGGACCTTGGAGTTACATATCTTTGTGAGACACCATGTGGGTGCTGGGATCCGAACCCTGGTCCTCCACCAGAGCAACAAGTACTCTTTTTTTTTTTTTTTTTTTTTTTTTTTTTTTTTTTTTTTTTTTAATTTTATTTATTATATGTAAATACACTGTAGCTGTCCTCAGACACTCCAGAAGAGGACGCCAGATCTCGTTATGGATGGTTGTGAGCCACCATGTGGATGCTGGGATTTGAACTTATCACCTTCGGAAGAGCAGTCGGGTGCTCTTACCCGCTGAGCCATCTCACCAGCCCAACAACAAGTACTCTTAACTGCTGAGCTATCTCTCCAGCCACAGTGATATTTTGTTTGTTTTGTTCCTTGTGTTTTGGGAACAGTGTTTTTCTGTGTAGCCCTGGCCTTAGAATTCAATCTGTTCAGGCTGGCCTTGAACTCAAGAAATCTGCCTTCCCCTCAGACTCCCTACTGCTGGAATTAGAGACATACATCACAACCACCTGACACTGCCTCCACACCACCCCTACACACTGTGATAATTTTTAAGGAGGAAATAAACTTGTAGGCAAAAGTCCATCTTTCTCCAAAGCAGCCATGGCAGGATGGGGACATGTGCAGAGCAGAGGTGCTGAGCCCCTTCAGGAGAAGATGTGGGGCCACTTAAGTTCCTGCATCCTGCCAGGCCTGGTGGCGCACACCTTTAGTCCCAGCACTCGGGAGGCAGAGGCAGGCAGATTTCTGAGTTTGAGGCCAGCCTGGTCTACAAAGTGAGTTCCAGGACAGCCAGGGCTACACAGAGACCCCTGTCTTGAAAAACAAAAAAACAAAAAAGCAACAACAACAAAAGTTTCTGCATCCCTTGGGCAGAGGCCATGGCGGCTGTAGCTGCTTCCTTTTCTCTTGGGTTTATTTTTCTAGGAGCCTGTTGGATTTGTACAGCATAGCTTCTGGCTATAAGTATCCCTGCGTCTTTGATGCAAGGGGAAATTTTTCTACTCTCAGTGTTTGGATCTAGGAAAAGAAAGCAATCTTGTGGCTGGAGAGATGGGGTTCAGTTCCCAGTACCCACATGGTGGGTCACAACCAGTCGTAACTCAAAGGGATCTGATACCCTCTTCTATCTTCTGCAGGCCCCAAGCATACATATGGTATGCATGCATATATGGGGAATCACACATACATGTAGAATAAGAACAAATCTTTAACAAAGGAAAAGTAGACTGGGCATGGGCAGAGGTAGGCAGATCTCCACTAAGTAGCAAGTTGAATGTAAGCCAGGGTACATGAGACTCTTTTAAAAACTATAGTAAGCCGGGCGTGGTGGCACACACCTTTAATCCCAGCACTTGGGAAGCAGAGGCAGGCGGATTTCTGAGTTTGAGGCCAGCCTGGTCTACAAAGTGAGTTCCAGGACAGCCAGGGCTACACAGAGAAACCCTGTCGAAAGAGAGAGAGAGAGAGAGAGAGAGAGAGAGAGAGAGAAAGAGAGAGGAGGGGGGGAGGAAGGAAGGAAGGAAGGAAGGAAGGAAGGAAGGAAGGAAGGAAGGAAGGAAGGAAGGAAGGAAGGAAAGAAAAGTTATATTTTTAGCCTGAGCTGGTAAGAGAGAGGGTAAAGTCTTTTCTCCTGTCTTCCACTGGCTCGTTTACATTTTGCTTGGTGCCTTGGTGACTGCAGGTATGCCTGCCTGCTTTGAGACAGGATTTCCCCCAGGCTATTCCTTCCCCACTCCTCCCACTCACCCCTACCCCCTCATGGAGCTCTGGTGATCTGCCCTCATCATCAATCCTCAATGCTAGGGTTACAGGCACAGGCAGCCACACCCAGCCTTTCACATGGGATCCAGGGATTCAAACCCACACAGAGCCAACTCCCTGGTCTTATTCATGTTTTATGGGGCTAGGGATAGAACCCAGGGCCTTATATACATGGTAGGCAAGTGCTAAGTCACTAAGCTAAACCCCAACTCGCCCTTCAGCATTTTAAGTAGTTTTACAGACTCTTTTTTTTTGGGGGGGGGGCGGCAGAGGGGTTGAGACAGGGTTTCTCTGTGTAGCCCTCCCTGGCTGTCCTGGAACTCACTTTGTAGACCAGGCTGGCCTCAAACTCAGAAATCCTCCTGCCTCTGCCTCCCAAGTGCTGGGATTAAAGGTGTGCGCCACCACTGCCCGGCTTCAGGGTTTCTTGGATATAGCCCTGGAACTCATTCTTCAGGCCAGGCTGGTCTTGGATTTATAGATTCATCTGCCTCTCTGCCTTCCGAGTGCTGGGATTAAAACTGTGCTCCACCACCCCTCAGTCCTCCTTTATCTGCCTCAGTCTCAGTACTAGGTTCATAGGTTAGAGCCAACGCATTTGCTTCTTTTTTATTTTTTATTTTATTTTTTTTTTGGAGGAGCCATGTTTTTTTATTGGGGAGAGTTCATCAATCCTTCTAGGCCGCCGCCTTCCTCATGGCTGCCAGCATGTTGCTGCTCAGCTCCTCCCCACATTTGCTTCTTAGTTAGCTTTATAATTTGAATAATTTGTGGGTGGGCAGTAAAGTTCTGGTTATATAGCATGAGACCTTGTGTACCATAGTTCAGACCTTGAAATCATTTCTCACAGGAGGTTATGAAGTTTTTTTGAGACGGGGTTTCTCTGTATAGCCCTGGCTGTCCTGGAACTCACTTTGTAGACCAGGCTGGCCTCGAACTCAGAAATCCACCTGCCTCTGCCTCCCGAGTGCTGGGATTAAAGGCGTGTGCCACCATGCCCGGTGGTTATGAAGTTTTTATACAGTATATGTATACTTCATGTATTTATTTGTGTGTATATGTGTGAATGTATGCATGTGTATGTATACGTATGTATCTGGGCATGTATGTGTCTGTGTGTGTCTATGTGTGCATGTACCTATGTTTGTGTATATGTATGTATGTATGTATGTATCTTTGTGTGTCTGTGTGTGTGTGTGTGCGTGTGTGTGTAGGACAGAGAACAACTTTTGGGATTCAGGTTTTGTATTTTACCACAGGGGTTCTAGGGAACAAACTCCAGGAAGCTCCTGTACCCGCTGAATCACCTTGTTCAACCTTTTCAATCTTTCATACTTTTGGGGGGGCTGCAATATTTCTTTCTTACTGTGTTTTCGATTCAATGTTTCTCACCTCCATTATATTATGTCTATTGCATACATTTTTCAGCTCTAAAATATTCACTTGGTTCTTTTATACCATGTGTTGCTGATTCTGGGTATACCAGGAACCTATTCCTTTTACTATAGTTCTTTTTTTTTTTCTTTTCTTTTCTTTTTTTTTTTTTTTTTTTTTTTTTTTTTTTTTTTTTTTTTTTTTTTTTTTTTTTTTTTTGGTTTTTCAAGACAGGGTTTCTCTGTATATTCCTGGCTGTCCTGGAATTCACTTTGTAGACCAGGCTGGCCTCAAACTCAGAAATCTGCCTGCCTCTGCCTCCCGAGTGCTGAGATTAAAGGCATGTGCCACCACGCCGGCTCTATCTCCATGTGTTGCCCACTATAAGTTTTTCTGGGCACCATGTGTGTCCAGTGCACAGAAAAGCCAGAAGAGTGGTAGGCAGAGGCAGATGAATTTATGAGTTCGAGACCAGCCTGGTCTACAAAGTGAGTTCCAGGTCAGCCAGGGCTACACAGAGAAACCCTGTCTTGAAAAACCAACCAACCAACCAAACAAACAAACAACAACAACAAAAGAAAAGCCAGAAGAGTACATCAGATCCCCTGGAACTGGAGTTACAGATGTTATGAACTGCACTGTAGGTGCTGGGAACTGAACCTGTCTTCTCCAAAAACAAGGATTACTGTTAAGCACCTGGCTATCTCTCCAGTCTCCAACAACAATGCTTCTTCTTCGTCTTTTTTTTTTTTTAAAGACTTGTTTTATTTATATGAGTACACTGTAGTTGTCTTCAAACACAGAAGAGGGCATCGGGTGTCATTACAGATGGTTGTGAGCCACCATGTGGTTGCTGGGAATTGAACTCAGGACCTTTGGAAGAGCAATCAGTGCTCTTAACCACTGAGCCATCTCTCAACGCTTCTTGTTATCAAATATTTTGGCAGCAGCAACAAGGGATTGCCTAATATAAGGTCTCACCTATCCCTGGACTGACCTTGGATTTTGATCCTCCTGCCGCCACCCCTTGCCCCCCACCATTCTGCAAGTACTGGAATTTCAGACATGTGTTAGCAATCTGGCCCATACAATAATCAATAAATGAAAAATAATCAGTTAAATCTTATTAAATATATTAAAAATATTAAAGGAATCAATGGTTCTTTTTTTTTTAAAGATTTATTCTATTCACCATATGTAAGTACACCATAGCTGTATTCAGACACTCCAGAGGAGGGCGCCAGATCTCACTACGGATGGTTGTGAGCCACCATGTGGATGCTGAGATTTGAACTCATCACCTTCAGAAGAGCAGTCGGGTGCTCCCACCCGCTGAGCCATCTCACCAGCCCTCAATGGTTCTTTAAAATATCTTATTTATTTATTATATGTAAGTACACTGTAGCTGTCTTCAGACACTCCAGAAAAGGGAGTCAGATCTCGTTATGGGTGGTTGTGAGCTATTGGGATTTGAACTCAGCACCTTCAGAAGAGCAGTCGGGTGCTCTTAGCCACTGAGCCATCTCACCAGCCCATAATCAATAGTTTTAAAGAAACCATTCTTCTGTGGATGGAGATCAGAGGACAACTTGTAGAGAATAGTTCTCTCCTTCTATAATATGGGTCTGGGGGCTGAAGTCAGGTTCTCATGCCTGTTGGCAAGCTTCTTTACCTGAACTTAACACATAACATTTTCAGACCAAAAAAAAAAAAAAAAAAAAAAGCCGGGCGCACGCCTTTAATCCCAGCACTCGGGAAGCAGAGGCAGGCAGATTTTTGAGTTCGAGCCCAGCCTGGTCTACAGAGTGAGTTCCAGGACAGCCGGAGCTACACAGAGAAACCCTGTCTCAAAAAAAAAAAAAAAAAAAAGAAAAGAAAAAGAAAAAGTTTAACATTTTTAGACTGGTTGTACTGTCCAGAAACAATGAAGCCAATTGCATTGTTCCTATATATGACTTGATTAGTCTTTTATTTTTTTCTTAAGATTTATTTATTATATGTAAGTACACTGTAGCTATCCTCAGATACTCCAGAAGAGGACATCAGATTTCATTACGGATGGTTGTGAACCACCATGTGGTTGCTGGGATTTGAACTCTGGACCTTCGGAAGAGCAGTTGGTGCTCTTAACCACTGAGCCATCTCGCCAGCTCCTGTGACTTGATTAGTCTTAGCACTTCTCCCCACCCCCAAAGTTTCTCTATGTAGCCATACCTGCCCTGGAACTTGTTCTGTAGACCAGGCTGGCCTCAAACTCAGAAATCCGCCTGCCTTTGCCTCCCAAATGCTGGGATTAAAGGCGTGTGCCACCATGCCTAAGCTGAAACTTGGCACTTTTGTAAACTGCTGTGTGCCCAGTACACTTGGACTCTTGAACACATACACTTTCTTCTAGTGGTACTTGAGAGGGTTCAAGGACAGCATTGGGCCAATTCTCAGTCAGTTAGTAGGAAAAACTCTCCTTTCTCAAAATAATGCCAAGTGGGTTCAGAGTCTGTTCTCAGCACCCAGAGCTCGCCATGTGCCTGGTCTTAGGACAATGACGCAAGGAATGTCTAGTTCTGATCTTAGCTCTAGGTGCCTTTCCAGCCAGAGAGCAACTTGAGGCTGGTCACAGGGCCAAGCTAGACCCCAGGTCATTCAGGACAGAGCTCACAATCTGTAACTCAAGCTCTTGAAACAGTGGCTTCTAAATGATAGGCTATTCATTCATTTGTACAGTAAAGCTCAAGCTTAGTTACACTCTTCATACTTGATGGAATAAATTCACATGAAGTCAGTCCCTGTGTGTGCTTGCTCTCTCTCTTAAGGCTGCAGCAGTGCCTACCAGCTCTGTGTAGCTACAACTTCTCTGCCTCTTTCATCCTGCCTTCCTTTTTTCTCTTGGTATAGTAACTGAACCCAGGGCCTTGTGCTCATTTGAGCCATACCTCCAGATTCTACTAGGCAGGGGCTCTACCACTTAGCCATGCCCCCAGCCCTTCACTGGGGGATTCTAGACAGGGGATCTACCACTGAGAAATATCCCAGTCTTTCTACTACTTTTTTAAAAATATTTTTTAATTAATTGTATATGAAGTTTATATCTATATGAAAGCCTGCAGGCCAGAAGAGGGCATTGGATAACATACAGAGTTGTGAGCCACCATGTGCTTGCTGGGAATTGAACTTGGGACCTCTGGAAGAGCAGCTGGTGCTCTTCACAGCTGAGCCACCTCTCCAGCTCATTTATTTATTTTATGTGCATATTTGTCTTTTGTGGTTTGGGGTTTTTTTGTCTGCATGGAATGGTCCCTGTGCACATGCCTGGTCCCCGCAGGGCCAGGAGGTATAAGATCTCCTGGAACTTGAGTTACAGAGTGTGAGCTGCACTGTGGTTGCTGGGAACTAAATGCAGATCCTCTTGAAGAACAGCCCATGCTTTTAACTGCTGAGCCAGCTCTCCAGCTGTCCCCTCCCCATTGTTGAGACTGGGTCTCACTGAGCACCGACTTACTCAGGCCTTCTAATTAGCTATGACAGGCCTGTGCCACCAGACCAGCCTCTAGCTTACCTTACCTTTTAGTATGACTTCCCCTAAGAGTCCAAAAGTCCCAGTTTCTTTTCTTCTTTTTTTTTTTTGGTTTTTCGAGACAGGGTTTCTCTGTGTAGCCCTGGCTGTCCTGGAACTCACTTTGTAGACCAGGCTGGCCTCGAACTCAGAAATCTGCCTGCCTCTGCCTCCCTAGTGCTGGGATTAAAGGCCTGTGCCACCACTCCCGGCTAAGTCCCAGTTTTCTTTCTTTCTTTCTTTCTTTCTTTCTTTCTTTCTTTCTTTCTTTCTTTCTTTCTTCTCTTTTTTACATTTATTTATTGTTATATGTAAGTACACTGTAGCTGTCTTCAGACACACCAGAAGACAACATCCAATCTAATTAAGGATGGTTGTGAGCTACCATGTGGTTGCTGGGATTTGAACTCAGGACCTTCAGAAGAGCATTCAGTGCTCTTAACCACTGAGCCATTTCTCACACACACACCCCCAGTTTCTTTCATGTCCTCACAGGTAGTGCCAGATGGTAAAGCTAACAAAAAGAGTGTCCACTGTTCAATCTGATTTTATTGAAAAGGAAACATACAAAAATCATGTACAAAAAAAATTAACCAAACATGTACAGAAAATTCATTCCAGTATATCTACAGCAGTGCATGTACAGTATTTTACAGGCTGGGCCGTCCCTCCCCGCTCCCAGACTCCTCCCTCTTCTGAGACTTCCCCCCTCCCTGACTCCCCATCTTCCTCCCCAGCGCTTTGCCCTGGGGACTAAGGCTGGGGTGGCTTCCGCCAATATCTCCCACCCCCCAAATGAATGCCAGTGGTCACACGTGCTCTCTCTAAACCTATGCAATGAGATGGATGGGGGTTGGGAGGGGGTCCCGGGCAGAGCACAGGATTCACAGTCTGGACCCCTCCTGGACACCCCCAGATGAAGGTGAGGCAGGCATCGGTCACCGCCCGCCGGCGGCTCAGGGAAGATGGCTGGGCACTGGGTTAAGAAGGCCTTCACATGCCCCCCATTCTCTGGCTCCAGGAGGCTAGTGGTCAGGTTTGGCTCATATGCTCTTCACAGGCCCCCTCCTCAGGAGGAGGGGGGGAAGCACCAGGGGCCTGAGGCCAGGCCCAAAGTGAAGGAGCACTGGGGACACCCCCAGCGTCCCCCCTGCAGCTGGAACGGGCAGCCAGCACCAGCAGCCTTTCCTGAGATGGTGGTGGGCGGCAGAGGCAGGCGGCTCGGTCCCCACCCCCTCGGTCACCATGAGTCCTTCAGCCCTCCCTTCCCTGGCTTTCGGGAGGCCAGGGTCCCCCAAGTCCGTATCTCCATCAGTGCACCCAGGCTGCCCGGGCTCGAGTGGCTTCCCTTGCCTGCCCCTGGGACAGGCAAGGCTGGCAGTCCAGTATGCTACATGGTGCAGAAAAAGTCCCCCGCGCTGGCCAGGGTGTCAGAAAGCGGAGGGGGTCCTGCCCCCCAAGTCTCCGACGTTCCCCGGGCGGGTGTAGGCACCTAGTTAGGCTCCATTTCTGGGGCTCCAGGATCCCTGGGTAAGGGGAGGAGTCCCATGAAGAGATTGTACATGACCCTCCAGGGTGAGGGTCGGTGTCGATGCTGCTCTTCTTGTCTCTGGGGAGAGGAAGAAGTAGGAATTAGTTTGGACCCACAGACAGTGGGTTAGTGACCAAAAGTGTGGGTTCGAGATTGGTCCCCAAACTGAGCGCAACCCTCTTACCAGCCTTCTTTCAACCCCTCACTCACTAGGGCACACTCTCCCAGCATAGGTGGGAAGGGGCAAGGGCAGAATTCCCATAGCAAAGAACCAAGCACAGACACCCTACGAATCACAAGGGCTCTAAGGGGTGGGCTGAAATGCAGCCCACTCAAGGTGAGAGACAAACGTGGTGGCTCAAACTCCTCATCTTAGCGCGGCGCCTCACTAAATTTGTTCTAGAGCACAGGCTACTAACTGGAAAAATCAAACCAACCAAACAAAAGGCTGTTGGGACATGAGAGAGTAAGGAGTGGCCTGGCAGCCTGAGCAGTTCTCAGACAATCCAAGAGGAGGGTTGAGAACAGCAGGCCATCCCAGCAAGGCCGAGAGAAGGTGTCTCTTGGCAATGCTGGCTTCAGGGAAACTCTTGTTCTCTGCCTGGTGGTAGAGAAAAAGTGTGATTTAGCATCTAGATTTCTTCTGTGATGGCACAGGCCTGGAGTCCCAGTGACTCAGGAGGCTGAGGCAGGAAGACAGAAAGTTCAAAGCCTGCTTGAGCTACAGAGTTCAAAGCCAGTGCGAACAGTTTATTAAGAGCCAGCCTTTAAAAAAGAAAAAGAAAGAAAAAAAGGAAAAGAGAAAAAGAAAGACAAGAGAGAGAGAGAGAGAGAGAGAGAGAGAGAATGAATGCTGGGCGTGGTAGCTCACATCTTTAATCTTAGAACTTGTGAGGGAGAGGCAGGTAGATCTCTGAGCGTTCAAGGCTAGCATGATGGTCTACACAGTGAGTTCTAGGACAGCCAGTGTTGGAAGGAAGGAAGGAAGGAAGGAAGGAAGGAAGGAAGGAAGGAAGGAAGGAAAGAAGGGAGAGAGGGAGAGAGAGAGAGGGAGAGAGAGAGAGAGAGAGAGAGAGAGAGAGCTTCTATTTGGTCCCTCCACTGGTTACTTGACCAAGCTGATCCACCTGGCTCATGTTCTTGGTTGTGAAGTATGTAATCCACTTGAAAGATGTCGGGCTAATGACCCCATTGGAGTACATGCCCAGAACTAGCCCAGGCCTCCTGTGCCCTCCTCCTCCTTGCAACTGGGCGAGGTGGTGGATGCCACCTTGTGAGCTCACTATCATTATACTTAGTCAGCATATTAGGGGCAGCACGGAGCCCTGGGTATTCACACTGAAGACAACAGCATATGGGCCAAGCCAGAGATGGGCGTGTCTTAGAAAAGAGGAAAAAAAAAATAATGCTAGAGGATTCCAGGCACGTGGTTTTTTTTTGTTTTTTTTTAAAAAGCCCAGCTGAGTGGAACCTTTAAGTCCAGCACTTGGGAGGGGGAAGGATGGGAGGGGAGAAGCTCTGAGTTCCTGCCAGTTTGTCTGGTCTTCAGAGTGAGTTGCAGGACAGCCAAGACTATACAGAGAAACCCTGTCTTGCAAAACCAAAAGAAAAAAAAGGAAAGAAAAATCTTCTTGTTTTTGAGACATGATCTCAGGTAGCAGAGGCTGTCTTCGAACTGATGACCGTGACCCACAGGGTCAGTGTCTCTCCTAGGCAAGCGCTCCACCAACTGCCAAATTTCTCCCTACCTGTTCAATATAGTACTTGAAGTCTTAGCCAGAGCAATTAGACAACAAAAGAAGAAGAAGGGGATACAAATTGGAAAGGAAGAAGTCAAAATATCACTAATTACCGATGATATGATAGTTTATATAAAAGACCCTAAAAATTCCACCAGAGAACTCCTAAACCTGATAAACAGCTTCAGTGCAGTAGTGGGATATAAAATTAACTCAGACAAATCAGTGGACTCTGAATTAAAATAAACAAACAAACAAACTAATGTGTGAGCTGCAGAGATGGCTCAGTTAAGGACACTGACTGCTCTTCCAGAGGTCCTGAGTTCAATTCCCAGCAATTACATGGTGGCTCACAACTATTTGTAATGGGGTCTGATGCCCTCTTCTGCTGTGTCTGAAGACAGCTATAGTGTACTCATATACATAAAATAAATCTTTTTTTTTTTTTCGCCGAGACAGGGTTTCTCTGTATAGCCCTGGCTGTCCTAGAACTCACTTTGTAGACCAGGCTGGCCTCAAACTCAGAAATCCACCTGCCTCTGCCTCCCGAGTGCTGGGATTAAAGGCGTGCGCCACCATGCCCGGCTAAAATAGATCTTTTTTAAAAAACAAACAATCTGGACTGGTGAGATGGCTCAGCGGGTAAGAGCACCCGACTGCTCTTCCGAAGGTGATAAGTTCAAATCCCACTATCCACATGGTGGCTCACAACCATCCGTAATGAGATCTGGCACCCTCTTCTGGAGTGTCTGAAGACAGCTACAGTGTACTTACATATAATAAATAAAATAAATCTTTAAAAAAAAAAAAACAGGCCGGGCGTGGTGGCGCACGCCTTTAATCCCAGCACTCGGGAGGCAGAGGCAGGCGGATTTCTGAGTTCGAGGCCAGCCTGGTCTACAAAGTGAGTTCCAGGACAGCCAGGGCTAAAGAGAAACCCTGTCTCGAAAAACCAAAAAAAAAAAAACAAAACAAACAATCTAATGTGTATGTGCTGGCAAATACCAGAAGGCATTGGATCCCTGGACCTGGAATTACAGGCACTTGTCAGCTGGGAATCTAATCCTGGTTCTCTCTAAGAGTTCTCTTAACCATTAAGGGGTGTGTGTGTGTGTGTGTGTGTGTGTGTGTGTGTGTGAGAGAGAGAGAGATAGATAGAGAGAGAGAGAGAGAGAGAGAGAGAAGGGGGATTTGTGTGTGCACCACATGTTGAGGTTAGAGAACACTATGTACAATTAGACTCTGACTTTTTTTTTTTTTTTTTTTTTTTTTTTTGAGACAGGGTTTCTCTGTATAGCTCTGGCTGTCCTGGAACTCACTCTGTAGACCAGGCTGGCCTCGAACTCAGAAATCTGCCTGCAGCCTGCCTCTGCCTCCCGAGTGCTGGGATTAAAGGCGTGCGCCACCACGCCAGGCTAGACTCTGACTTTTACTACGTGGGTCCTGGGAGCAGATCTCTGTTCATCAGTTTTGGTAGCAAGCACCTTTATCCTCTGAGCCACCTCAAAGGCTCTTTATTTCTGAAGCAGGATATCACTCACTAGGTTACCCAGGCTGGCTTTGAACTTTCTTTCTCCCTCCCTGAGTAGGGGGGATTACAGGATGCCGCCACCAGGCCATGCTACTTATGGCTAGTCTCTAGGATTTGCTCAGTGGTAACCAACGAAGGAGATGGAGGACTTTGTAAAGCCATAGTTAGGAGAAGGCACGCCAGAGACAGGATGGGAGCTAAAAACACGCCCCTGGCTGTGCATGTAAGTGGGTGCAAAACAAACACCTGCTGGGAATGAGTCGCTGCTGGGAGGATGTCCCCTTTACAAAAGGTAGGCGACAGGGCCAGGGAGCAGAATGAGGGACCTGTACCCATCCAACGTCAGTGGGGTGCGCCTCTCTCTGTTGAAATCAGCAAACAATGCAAGAAGGGCCATGTGCAGAGTGCACAGCGCTAGGGGCGGGAACCAGATTTTGGGGGTTTCACGGGGGGCTCCGACCTAGGAGGACCAAGGGGCGGGCCCGACCCAGAGAGGTGCGGGCGCGAAGCAGCCGGCGGGAGGCGCTGCGGGTGCAGCTCGGCGGGGGCGGGCGGAGCGGGCGCGGCGCGTTGCTGACTCACCGGCTATAAATAGCCCGGGATATAGGAGCCGCCGCGCCGAGCGCCGCCCTCAGTCCCCGCGACCGCGGGCTCCGAGCAGCTTTCCCCGACCCTGCCAGGGGCTCCGGTCCTGATCTGGCCCACACCGGATCCCAGCATCTAGCCGATTCCTTCCCCCAAACCCCCATCTGCTTGTCCCTGGCGCGACCTCGCGCGCGCTGGGCCAGCAGCTGCAGCACATCTGGCGGGGTGTGCAGCCCCCTCCCCACCTGCCCGCCGCCCCGCACTCACCCGTTGCTCGTACTGCGCGTTGAGGTCGTCCGCCATCCGCCGCAGCTGGGCCCCGATCTCCCGGGCCCACTCCTCCTCCTCCACACGCACTCCCGGGGCAGCTTGGGTGGGGCCTCCCGCCAGGGCCTCCGGGGCGCTGGGCACAGGCGACTCTAGGTGCTGCTGGGCTGGTGACAGCGAGGGCTGAGGACCTGGGAGAGGGGGAAAGGGGCGTGGTCACCATCCACTCAGTCTGCCCGGAGGCGTCGGGGAGCTTTCTTCTCCACTCAGCCGTAGAAATTCCCTCCCCCCCCCCACTCTTTCCCGCAGGCCCTAGAAAGGGGTCTTGCGGAAGTGGCTCTGGGGTCACCTGAATGGTCAATTACCCATTAAAGCTCATATCAATGTGGAAGTCCCTCAACTTATCCGATCTAAGTACCCCTATTTTAATACAGAGTTAAATCTAGCCTGTTCTATTTGACAGACGGGGAAACTGAGGCTCCACCCACAGAAGTGACCAAGGTCACACGGGGATACCGCCACTGACCCCACCCAGTCACTACCCTCAGGTCTCCAGCTCACTCCTGCCCAACCACAGTGAGGCCACACCCCCGGATGTGGCATTGGCCTGATGACCAGAAGGCCAGACTGGGACTAACCCAAGAGGAATAGGGTTTGGGTGAGGGTAGCAGGGGTACTGGGTTAGACTTTGTGCTCCACCCCCTCTGGCACTCATCCTTGTGCCTCGATCCTGTCACACTAGGTCCTGGGACTCAGTTTCCATTATCTCTGAACCTAGTCCAGAAACGTAGGGAAAGTTGGAAAGTTTTTCTCTCTTCAACCTCTGGGCCCAGGAGACTGCATGGGGAGGCGGAGGGGGGGCAGATAGAAAGAGAAACCCAGATGGTCATTCTCCGTAGCCGGGCACCACAGGGTTAACAGCCCATCAGGCGAGGGACCTTTAACCCTTCCCTCCCTGAGCCTCACCCCTCTCCCCGAGGGGGACTTTCCCAACACAATGGCCCCTCCCCCTCTCCTTCCTCCCCGGGGACTGCGGACTAACCCTGCCAGTGCCAAAGAGATTCAAATAAAAGGGTAAGTAAGCCTCCAACCCCTCCCCAAAGTCCTGAGGTGACAGTCCTCCCACTAGCCACACTCCTTCCCACTGCAATCCTCATGGGGGTGGGGGGCGCCCAGGGACCCGGACTGGGGGAGGGGAGCTGAGAAACAGCTGTTGCCCGAGGCCCGGGAAGGGACGTGGACTGCAACTCGGGGGACTGCAGTCAGATTCTAAGAGGGACTTCCAACTCGACCTGGCCCCCCCATCCATGTCTCCCACTCTGTCTTCCTGGTTCTTGCTACACAAAGACCACACTGGCCACACCCTCCCGGTGGCCCCACTCAGCTCTACTCCCGCTTCAGCTTTCCCGGGTGCGGGGCGGGCACTCACCGTCTGGGCGCGGGCCTCGGGGCCGGCTGCGGTGACCCCCAGGCCAGCGGGGGCCCCCCAGGGCGGCGGTAACGGCAGGTGGGGCGGTGGGGGCGCAGAGGTAGGCGGCCGGCAGCAAGGCAGGGGCAGCAGGGGCGGCGGGCAGGCCGGGCTCGCATAGGCTGCAGGATACAGCGGATGGCATCAGGCGGCCGAGCGGGAAGGGGCGCGGACTGTCGCGGGCTAGACCCTCTACGGGCTCCGGAGAGCTGCCCTCCTGGCGTGCGCGGGCCATGGCGCTCCCTGGAGCCTGCGGGACAAGGCGGGAGGTCAGTGGGGGGCTGCAGGGTCCCACCTCGCAGACACCCTGCCTGGAGGTCACTCCCACCCAGGAGGGGATGACCCCAGAGACAGCCTGGCCGGGACACATGGTGATGGGCGCACAGACTGCGTCTGGGGTTTATAGAAAAACCCACCAGGAAAACTGCCTACGACTCTCAGGGCTTGGGCCAGGGAGAACTTTCTCAACAGAGAAGAGCGCAGCAGGGGTGCTGGGGCTCCCAGGATACACGGTGCTGTCAGAGAACCGTGTATGTAATGGGGAGACACCAGTGAACTCAGAGAAGTGTCCAACTTCACCGCCCCTCCCGCCCCCCCCAGTGAGGTGGCTCACCCAGAAACACATGGGGACACACTTAGACATGCACACACAGCCATCCAGAGCCCTTCCAACATATTTACACCAGTCTCATGCTGACCCGCTGCTGACATGCCCGCGCTCACCCGCCCACAATGCAGCCGTCACACACTGAAGCACAACAGACTCAAGACTTCAACGTGTTTCTCCCGCATACACACAGACAACCAAAAGACACCCCTACTATACCTTAGCACACGCACCACCATCATCTCAAAACACACCTGAATGTGCACCCCCCCCGCCCCAACTTTGAGCTCCTGGGACACAACAGCCACACATAGACACATGTCATCACATCCAGATACATCATCCCCCCTAGCGTGCGGGCCAGCCACATGGGGAGGCACCAGCCGCAGCTGGTAGAAGCCAACGGTCCAGCCTCTCCTCTCAGCCCCAATACACCACAGCCAACTGTCAGCCCCAGAAAACACACACACACACACACACACACACACACAGCCCAGCAGCACACACACCTAATGCAGAGACAGAAAACACTGGCCTCACGTGACTGGTATAAACACTACAGAGAGAGAGCACCACATGACATATAGGAGACACGGATCACAGAGACAAACCCCTCAGACCCAAAACTCACTCACACACACACACACACACACACACACACACACACACACACACACACTGCATGCAGAGAGAGGGGCTGACACTGAACACACTAGATCCCCCAACCTCCAAAGCCCTTCATGCTCAGCGTGCCTTGCGCCTCTTGTCACTCAGAAGTCACCCAGGGAGCGATCAGGCACTGGGTGGCATCCCATCCCAAAAGCTGGGTACAGCAGATGCTTGTCTTGGAGACACCCAGAGACAGCACACGCGCGCGCGCATACACACACACACACACACACACACACACGCAGCGCACACTCGGGCGAGACCCCTGCACAGCAACACAGCTCACTCAAGCGACACACAAACAGCTCAAGTGCCCCAGTCGTCCGCACCACCACCACCAGCACTACCAGGCAAGCGACAGATACAGATCCCCCTTTTTATCCCTTAAGAGCACACGTATACAACTCTGGTTTGAGGAGGTGGCCACCCACAGCCGTAAACGGACAGGTGCACCCCACCCCGCAGACACGCGGGCAAGGACTCACGCAGACACCCCTCCGGGTGACAAACGCCAACATCTCGGTGTAGGGATACAAACTCGGGAGCCAGACACGAGCACACACACCCAGGCGAGACACCTGCAGATCCACAGCTCCGCACGCGCGGTCCCCGCCGCCCCTCCGCTGTCACAGCCCCCCCCCCCGACGCCGCCACGTGCGCCCGCCCCGCCCGCCCAGCGCGCGCGGGGCCAATAACCGGCTGTTGCTGGGGCGCAGCCCCCGCCCGCGGGAGCCACAGCCTCCGCCGCCCCCTGTCGCCGCCCCCGGCGGGCGCGCGCTCTGGGTGTGGCCGATCCTCGGTGCCACCCCCACCCCAACCCTCCCGCAGTGGGACTCGAGGGACTCGAGCGAGCCCGGGGCCACGCTCCTCCCAGGTCTCACTAGCCACCAGGGGGCGCGGGCGAGCCTGAACCCCATTGTTTGTAAACAAACCCGCCAGACCGCTGTGGCACCTGTGCGCCCAGACGGGGAGCTCTGAGTCCCAGGTGCTTCCTTCCCGCCAGCCTGGCCCAGCCTTAGTCCCAGTGATGAAAGCTGGGGCACAAGCTGCGGGAATGCAAGGCAACCATCCCTCGGCCCGTGCACCCCGTCACCTCCTCCAGGGAGCCCTCCTGGCCTTGCCGCTCGTAAGCAGCTTCGGGGATCGGGGTGCTCACTCACCCCGGGGGCATGAACACTCCGGAGGAAGAAGGCGATGGGGTGGCGGGCGGTTGCCTTCTGGAGGGCTCGCCCGCCGAGTGGGTTGCTATTGAGGCACCTTGCTGCTGCTCCTGCTGCTCTAACTGCAGTGACTGCTGCTGCTTCTGGAGTCTTCGTGTCTGCGTCCAGATCACCGCTGCTGCTTGCTTGCTGGTGTCGCCGCCGCCTCCTGGGCTCCCCGCTCGCATGTGGCTCTCTGCCGCGTCTCAGGCCTCCCGGCAGATCCCCGGGCCCCGCTCGATCAGCGGCCGCCCCGCCCCGCCCCGCCTCTCGCTGGCTCCCACGCCCCGCCCCCGCGTGACGCCAGGGCCCCGCCCGCGGCCGGGGACAAGTCGGGACTTGCAGGCGGGCGCCGCGCCCCCTACCTCGGCGCGGGGGGTTTCCCGGCAGCCAGAGGGGCGGGGCAAGGCCTGGTCCAGGCAGGAGGAGCAGCGTGGGGACAGCCCAGACTTAGGGTGTCCGGACACACGCTTGACACACTGACACACTGACTGGGACCCACACCCACACCCGAGGAGTATGCTCAGACTAACGGACTGGCACACCAGGGTGCACGAGTCCTGATGACTGAGCCACAGAGACACAAAGTCAGACCAGAGGCACAGATACACATCAGAACAAGGGCCTGGGCACACAAACTCACACAGACCCAGACATCCAGATTATCTTACTTACTGGCTCACAGGGTCACACACAGACAGTGACAACCCCACACGTAGTTGCACAAACAATATTCAAACAGTCTCAGACTCACAAACCCGTGTCCCCAGATACCTAGGGCATTCGCACTCAAGCTAACCCCTTCTCAGAACAACTTCCTGGCAGGTTCAGAAGGACACACACTCCAATCCAAATAGCACTCCCAGGCTGACACCCGCAAGATCTGAAGCACACCCACGAGATTGCATTGGCTGACCCTACAAAACATGCCAGTCACATACAGAAGAAACTGACCCCAGACCTGTGCTCACAAAGTCTCTCCTGGGACAGGTTCCCGCTATATGGCTTGATGGGGGGCCCGCCCGGCTGTGGAATACCCATCTGGCACTGGACACATGGGGAAGAGGCAGCCCAGAGCTCCTGGCACGGACATGCCCGGGCAGCCCCCTGCACCCTATTTCATCCTGTCTGTTGTTTCTGTTTCCTTTCCCTTTTCTAAAAGTCATTTCCTTTCTCTTCTGAAACAGTGACCCTTCCTCCTCTCAAGCCTTAGCTATCTCTCACAGCACTTGACAGACGCTCTGTGTCTCACCCAAATTGTCACCTTACTGAGTATATGACTTACTTAAGGGTGCCCAGCACTGGGCTCACTGTGAAAGGGTGTTACACAGCCATGTGAGAAAATACACTTGTAAAAGAAATAAACAGGGTCACTTACACCTGTCTTCCCAGCACTTCCGGAGGATAAAGCCAGAGAGTGGTTGCAAGGTTGGAGTCTGTCTGAGTTACATAGTGAGTTCCAGGCATATTTTTGAGCACAGCAAGTGATCTTTTTCAAAAAACGAAGCAAGTGCTGGGGAGAACTCAGTGATTAAGAGCTTTTCCCAAAGAAAGACCTGTGTTCTGTTCCCAGTACCTACATCAGGTGCCTGGAAATGTAACCCTAGCTCCAGGGAATCTGATGCTCCTGGTCTCCTGAGAAACCCGCATCTGTGTCCACACACGCACACACACATACACACACACACACACACACACTCACACACAATTAAATATAAAATGACCCACAACTGGACAATCTGCAGACAGTGAGAGACCTTGGAGCATTCAGCCGTAAGCTGGATGTTTTCATCCAACTCCTCTCCTTGGGGTTCAGGGATCCACGCAGAAGAGGAAGTGGAAAGATCACCAAAGGTGGCAGATGACTCCAAGAAAAGTGTACTCCGGACACAACAGGGTGGTGACACCACCTGTGTGCAGATACACACAGTCTTGAACATATAGGTTCAAGACTGACAAAATCCCAGCACTGAATAGGGTAGGACACAAGGTCCCACCTCTAGTCCAGAAGCTATTTGTAATTGATTCCTTCTGGGGGGAGGGACATCAGTTCTCTCCAGTGGAGTGTCACTGGGCTTTTTTTTTTTTTTTTTTTTTTTTCGAGACAGGGTTTCTCTGTATATCCCTGGCTGTCCTGGAACTCATTCTGTAGACCAGACTGGCCTTGAACTCAGAAATCTGCCTGCCTCTGCCTCCCAAGTGCTGTGATTAAAGGCATGTGTGCCACCATGCCTGGTATCACTGGGCTTATATACTCCAGGTCTCAATGTCCCTCTGCCCCTCCCCCCAACACACCAGTAGTTGGTCAACCCAAAACAGAATGTTTTGTTTTGGTTTTTTCCCTTGTTCAGGTCAACCCCGCTCGCTCCGGCCGGCCCTGCTAGCTCCGGACAGCCCCGCTAGCTCCAGTTGGTCTCTCCGGTCCAAGGATTCATTTATTATTATTATTCATAAGTACGCTGTAGCTGACTTCAGACACACCAGAGGAGGGCGTCAGATCTCATTACAGGTGGTTCTAAGCCACCATGTAGTTGCTGAGATTTGAACTCATCACCTTCGGAAGAGCAGTCCGGTGTTCTTACCCGTTGAGCCATCTCACCAGCCCCAGAATGTTTTTTTATGTGCTTTTTCCTGAGTTTAGTTTGGCTTAGTTTGGTCCTTTTGGTTTTCTGTTTGTTTTGATTTTTGGTTTTGGGGTGGTTTTGTTTTGCTAAGACAGAGAAAGAAAGAACATGAACCCAGCTAGGCGTAGTGGTGGCACATGCCTTTAATCTCAGTACTCGGGAGGCAGAGGCAGGTGGATTTCTGAGTTCGAGGGCAGCCTGGTCTACAAAGTGAGTTTCAGGACAGTCGGGGCTACACAGAGAAACCCTGTCTCGGAAAAACAAAAAAAAAAAAAAAAAAAAAAAAAAAAAAAAAAAAAAAAAAAAAAAAAAAAAAAACATATTGTATGAAAAAAAATTAATAAATAAAAGTAGTTAGGTGTGGTGGCACATGTCCTTAATCTCCACACTTGTAGTAGAGGCCAGAAGATCACTGTAAATTTGAAATAAACCTTATCTATATAGCAGCTACTAGGCCAGACAGCTACATAGGAAAAAAAAAAAAAAAAAAAAAAACCAACAACCAAAAGAGAAAAAGAAGGGAGAGGAGGTGAGGCAGGTTCTCAAACATGGCCTGCCCCAGGACCAGGAACTTAGATCTCTGAGCAAATCAGGGGTCAGGATCTCATGAGAGAGCTTCCTATTTTGAATACCTAAGACTGTGGATTTTAGACATACACCTTCCCCACCATTCCTTCCTTCCTTCCTTCCTCGTCCTTTTCCCCAAGGTTTTGTGGTGCTTTGATCTGGTGTAGGCCACAGGGCACGGGAGTGAGGGACGCCACTGCAGTCATGGATGCTGGACAAACCCCACCGGAGCCTCCCGCCTCACCAGCTCACATCTCGCACTCATTGACAAACATTGACAGGCAATAAAGTATACCCTTTCCTTTTGGGGACGACATGTCCAATGAGTCTGAGTACACCTTTTACCGGATGTGGTGGCCCAAGCCTGTGACCCCAGTCCTGGGGCTGCAGAGACAGGAGGATAGAGAGTATAAGGCCAGCATGGGGAGACCATGGTTCAAAAACAAAGAGAACACTCGCCTAACAATCACACTCGCCTAGCGCCCATCCCCAGCACCACACATATTTAAAATAAATAAAAACAAATCCCCCACCCACATGTGTACATGCTGAGGACACAGCTCAGCTGGGAGTGCTCACCTAGCATGTATGAATGGTTTTGGTCTTCAGCAAACATGATAGAGTACGCCTGTAATCCCAGTGCAAGGCTCAGTGGGGTTAAGGCCACTCAGTGACAGCTACACTGGGGATTTGAGTCAAACCTAGGATGTATGAGATCCTACCACAAACCAGCAAATCACATGAGTGCACAGCAGATACAAAAGTGTATGGTGTGGCCGGGCGTGGTGGTGCACGCCTTTAATCCCAGCACTCGGGAGGCAGAGGCAGGCGGATTTCTGAGTTCGAGGCCAGCCTGGTCTACAAAGTGAGTTCCAGGACAGCCAGGGCTATACAGAGAAACCCTGTCTCGAAAAACCAAAAAAAAAAAAAAAAAAAAAAAAAAAAGTGTATGGTGTGTATGTATTTCTTCTTTCCCCTGACACTGGGTTTTCTCTGTGTAGCCCTGGCTGTCCTAGAACTCACTCTGTAAACCAGGCTGGCCTTGAACTCTAGAGTTCCATCTGCCTCTGCCTCCCAAGTGGGGGGATTAAAGGTGTGCGCCACCACTGCCCCGGCTGTAAAGGTGCATTTCTGAGGGTAGGTCAAGTTCAGAGGCACCAGCATGACCCTGCTTTTGATGTATTAAATGAGATGCTTCTGGAAGTCATTAAACGCAGCGTCTGACACGAAAGCTTAATCAGTATTTGCTGTTGTCATTAGTAGGACTAATTTGGAGCCGCGTGTTTGCTCAGGGCCTCACAGGGATGTATCTGGGAGGGGGACAGGCTCCTGCCTTGTTCCTAAAGTTCTTCCTGGGCCCCTCTCTCACCACCCAGTGACCTCCAGCCACTAACAGCAGACCAGACTGGCTGAAATGTTCCTCTAAGAAGGAATTAAGTATGATATGGGTGGAAAATCTGACTGGGTAGAGAGGCTGTGTGGAGCCAGGTCTCAGCCCCTCTCAGAAACATCTCCAACATCCACCATCGTGTCACTCCAAACGTGAGCGTTAATGTCAAGAGCCATCATCAAATAAAGCAACGTGGTGAAGGCTAGCCTGGTGCCTCACATCTGTCAACCCAACGTGGTGAAGGCTAGCCTGGTGCCTCACATCTGTCAACCCAACGTGGTGAAGGCTAGCCTGGTGCCTCACATCTGTCAACCCAACGTGGTGAAGGCTAGCCTGGTGCCTCACATCTGTCAACCCAGCTACTCTGGAGGGCAGGGCAGGAGGATGGAAAAAAATCAGCAACTTATTGACGTCCCCCCCCCCCAAAAAAAAAAAAAGTGGAATGAGGGCTGCCGATGGCTAGGCAGAGCAGGGCCATGGTGGTGTGCACCTTTAATCCCAGCACTCGGGAAGAAGAGGCAGGGGAATCTCTCTGAGTTCAAAGCCAGACTGGTCTACAGAGTGAATTTCAGGAAAGCCAAAGTTACATAGAGAGACCCTATCTCTAAATAAATAAATAGAAGAAGAAAAGAAAAACAAGACAGTTGATTGAATAAGAGACCTATAGGCAAGGCCAGCGATTTGGGTTCAATTCCTGGGACTCACGGAATAGAAAGTGAGAACCAACTCCCGAGAATTTTCTTTTTCTAATATAACTTTTTTTTTTTTTTTAAGATTTATTTATTTAGCCGGGTGTGGTGGCACACACTTTTGATCCCAGCACTTGGGAGGCAGAGGCAGGCAGATTTCTGAGTTCGAGGCCAGCCTGGTCTACAAAGTGAGTTCCAGGACAGCCAGGGCTATACAGAGAAACCCTGTCTCGAAAAAAACAAAAACAGACAAAAACAAACAAAAACAACAAAAAAACCAGTGTGCCAATGGGGCAAAGGCTCAAGGCTGCTTTTTGTTTGTTTGGTTTTTGTTTGTTTGGTTTTTTGTTTGTTTGTTTGTTTGTTTGTTTTAAGACAGGGTTTCTCTATGTAGCCCTGGCTGTCCTGAAACTCACTCTGTAGCCCAGGCTGGTCTCAAACTCACAAGAGATCCTCCTGCCTCTGCCTCCGGCTTGCTGAGATTAAAGACATGTATCACCTCAGTCTGGCTATTCACCTTGCTTTAAAAAATAGCTTATTTGCTGGTAAGATGGCTCAGCGGGTAAGAGCACCCGACTGCTCTTCCGAAGGTGATAAGTTCAAATCCCAGCAACCACATGGTGGCTCACAACCATCGGATCTGGCTCCCTCTTCTGGGGTGTCTGAAGACAGCTACAGTGTACTTACGTATAATAAAATAAATCTTTAAAAAAAAAATAGCTTATTTAATTTTTTTTCATGTGCATTCATGTTTTGTCTGCATGTATATCTGTGTGACAGTGTCAGATCCCCTAGAATTGCGGTTACAGACAGTTGTGAGCTGCAATGTAGGTATTGGGAATTAAACCTGGGTCCTCTGGAAGAGCAACTAATGTTTTGGGGTTTTTTTGTTTTTTTTTTTCTTTTTCTTTCTTTTTCTGGTTTTTGGAGACAGGGTTTCTATGTGTAGCCCTGGCTGTCCTGGAACTCACTTTGTAGACCAGGCTGGCCTTGAACTCAGAAATCTACCTGTCTCTGCCTCCCGAATGCTGGGATTAAAGGCGTGTGCCACCACGCCCGGCTTCCTTATTTTTTAAGACAAGGCCTTTTACTGATTGGCTATAATACTTAGCTAGGGAGCCCTGGGTCCTTCTGTCTCTGCCTCCCAGACCCACACTACAATACCTAGAACTGAGCCCAGCGCCCCATGCTTATGTGGCAGGTACTTTACACATGGAACCATCTCCCCAGCTCCAACCACTGTGTTTACTCTAGGGCAGCAGTTCTTTTTTTAAAAGATTTATTTATTTATTTATTTATTTATTTATTATTACACATAAGTACACTGTAGCTGACTTCATACACACCAGAAGAGGGTGTCAGATCTCATTACCAGTGGTTGTGAGCCACCATGTGGTTGCTGGGATTTGAACTCAGTACCTTTGGAAGAGCAGTCAGTGCTCTTATCCACTGAGCCATCTCACCAGCCCTAGGACAGCCGTTCTTAACCCCTTTCACTGGGTTTGCATATCAGATCTTTAGATTTCGATTCATAACAGTAGCAAACTGGAAGTTATAAAGAAGCAAGGAAAATAATTTTATGGGTGGGCGTTACCACAGTATAAGGCATTACTGGGTTCCTGCCTTAGGAAGGCTGAGAACCATTGCTCTGGGGGACAGACAGTGAACACAGACCACACTTCCATCTTCTTCTTTTTTTGGGGGGGGGGTGTTTCGAGACAGGGTTTCTCTGTATAGCCCTGGCTGTCCTGGCACTCACTTTGTAGACCAGGCTGGCCTCGAACTCAGAAATCCGCCTGCCTCTGCATCCCGAGTGCTGGGATTAAAGGCATGCGCCACCACCGCCCGTCCACACTTCCATTTTCATTTTAAGATTGTCTTCCAGCATCCTAGCAGGACTCCTAGGTTTAAAACTTTGTCAGATGATTGTGGTGGCCCACTCCTTTAATCTTAGCACTCAGGAGGCAGAGGCAGGAGGATCTCAGTGAGCTCTCAGTGAGCTCAAAGCCAGCCTGGTCTACAAAGTGAATTCCAGGACAGTTGAGAATACACAGAGAAACCGTCTGGAGAGAGAGAGGGGGCGGACAGGAGGGGAGGGGAGAGGAGGGGAGGGAAGAGGAAGAGGAAGAGGAAGAGGAAGAGGAAGAGGAAGAGGAAGAGGAGAGGAGTGGGGGGAAGAGTGGCTGGGTAGAGGGTCAGGCTAGACCTGGGCTTCTCCTCCTCCACTCTATAGATTTTTAGGATTGGATAAATCTTTATTGTGTGTGGAGCACTATAGCATGCTTATTAATATCTGACCTCCTCAGCCCACAGGATGCCACAGCATCTCCCCCAACAAGGCAGAATGTTCCCTGGAGGAGTTGGGATGCTGCTCAGTGGTAGAGCCCTTGCCTAGAATCCCCCAGGGAGGGGCTGGGGGTGTGGCTCAGTGGTAGAGCCCTGCCTAGGATCCCCCAGGGAGGGGCTGGGGGCGTGGCTCAGTGGTAGAGCCCTGCCTAGAATCTCCCAGTGAGGGGCTGGGGGCATGGCTCAGTGCTAGAGCCCCTGCCTAGAATTGGGGGCGTGGCTCAGTGGTATAGCCCCTGCCTAGAATCCCCCAGTGAGGGGCTGGGGGTGTGGCTCAGTGCTAGAGCCCCTGCCTAGAACTGGGGGCGTGGCTCAGTGGTATAGCCCCTGCCTAGAATCCCCCAGTGAGGGGCTGGGGGTGTGGCTCAGTGATAGAGCCCCTGCCTAGAACTGGGGGCGTGGCTCAGTGGTATAGCCCCTGCCTAGAATCCCCCAGTGAGGGGCTGGGGGTGTGGCTCAGTGATAGAGCCCCTGCCTAGAATCCCCCAGTGAGGGGCTGGGGGCGTGGCTCAGTGATAGGGCCCCTGCCTAGAATACTCTACTGAGTTGGAAAGTAAAAGTAGTGCAGTTCCTTTCCTGGTGTACATCTAATTTCAACACTGAGGAGGCTAAGGCAGGATGCTGCAGAGGCCAAGGCTGCCCTGATGCCCATGTGCTCCTGTTTTGCTCAGGGCTGTGGATACACTAGCCTAGTCACACGTTGTGTTGCTCAGCTATATCCACAGCCCTTAGGTTTTGTTTGCTCAGCGTTCATTTTCTGAGACGGGGTCTCACTCTATAACTCAGGCTGACCTTGTACCTGCCCCAGTCTTCCTGGTTTAGCCCCTGATGTACTGACACGAAGAAAGTGAGCCTCCATTTATTTATTTATTTTTAAGTGTGCCTTGGTGTTTTGCCTGCATGTATGTCTGTGTGAGGAACTGGAGTTATAGACAGTTGTGAATTTCCATGTGGGTGCTGGGAATTGAACCCAGGTCCTCTGAAAGAACAGCCAGTGCTCTTTTTTGGCTGTCCTGGAACTCACTTTTGTAGACCAGGCTGGCCTCGAACTCAGAAATCTGCCTGCCTCTGCCTCCCGAGTGCTGGGATTAAAGGAGTGTGCCACCAACGCCAGTGCTCTTAACCGCTGAGCCATCTCTCCAGTCCCCCATGCCCAGCTTCTCAAAATGCAGCCCAGGCTCGCTAGGGACTTGAGGGACTCTCTGTCCCAAACTCCCAAGAGATGTACCTCAGCCATGCTTTTTCAAGAGCCTTCTGCACAGTGCTGTGGTTAAGGCCCCAGACTCTGATGCTAGCTTCCCAGATAACTTGGGGACTTATCTCTGCTTCCTTGTGTCTTTCTCCCTTCATGTGCCCCCAAAACAAACATCTGTGGGCCTTGATTTGGAGTGCTTTACTGAAACCTGTTGAAGACCAGTCCAAGCAGTCACACTTTCCCTGTGAGATGCTGGCTCCAAAAGTCACCTGTCAGGGCTAAGGATTTGGCTCTGTTGTACTGTCTGCTAAGGACTGGTGAGTCTCCAAGCTCAATCTCAAACACCCCCATAAGACTAGGTGTGGTTGTGCGTGCCTGAATGAGGAGGGTCAGAAGTTCAAGGTCACCTAATACTAGTAATAAGTTTTAGACCACTCTAGGCTATGTGAGACCCTGTCTCAAAAAAAATTATTTTAAGTACAATAAATAAACAAATGTCAACCAGGCATAGCGTTTCACTCTGTCATCCGGAGAGGCTGAGGCAGGAGAATTGCTGCCAGTTAGAGGCCAGCCGTGTGTTATATGAGACCTGTTTCAAGAAATTGAGTAAGACAGATGCGATGGTGAAGGTCTTTAAACCCAGCACCCGGAAGGCAGAAGTGGGCCCATTTCTGTGAGGTTGAGGGCAGCCTGGCCTACATAGAGGGGTTCACGCTTGCTAGAGCTACGCAGTGAGCCTCTGCCTTACAAAAACAATTTTTAAAAAATCATAAAATAAGCAGTTGTCAGCTCAGCATGGAAGAGATGCACACGTGTCATCCCAGTCCTTGAGGCGCTGAGGGTGGAGCACTGAGTGTCGGAGGCCAGCATGGGCTGCAGAATGAGCCCCTTTCTCAAATATAAAAATGAAAAAATTTAAAAGCAGAAAACTGCAGATCAGGAGTTGGGAAGGACTTAACTTTCCATTGCATGGCCCTGGTCCGGATAGGGAGCGACATTCTGGGTCCCCACGCGGGGCCAGGATGCATTGGGCGGCGGGGCGTCCGGGCGTCCGCAGGGTCCGGGCTGCGCGTGTGAAGGTTACAGCTCCGCGCGGGGCGGGGGCCGCGCTGTTGCTGGGGTCTGCGGGGCCTGCCTGCGCCCGCGCCCTGCCTCCATCTCGGCCAGCCAGTGAGCGGTACTCCCCGCCGTTGCCAGGGGAAACTCGCCGCCCCGTTACCCAGCAACAAGCCTGGCCCAACCAGGCGCGAGGAGCCCCCAGGCCCCGCCCGCCGCTGCCCATCGCGTGCCCAATGCCAGGCGGGCAGAGCCGGCCCGGCTCCCGGAGACGGCGAGAGCGCTCATTGGTCGCCGCCAAAGTCCTCCCGGATCTCGGGGAGCCCTCGTTGTAGGGCGGGGGTGCGGGGGAGTCGGGCCTCGGGGAGCTGCAGGCTGTGCGGCCCGCGAGCTCTGTGGCCGGTTGGGGTAAGACCTCGGCTCTTCATGCTGCCCCACACATTTGCAGGGCAAAGCTGTGCAGTAAAGAAGAAATGGGATGGGGTGGGGTGAGAGTGGGGGTGGGGGATGTGCAAAGTGCACCCACGGCACTGCAGTTAGGTCCCATGGAGTTGGTCTTAGGAAATTAGTCACCAAATATCCTCCTTCCATAAAGAGACCTTTGCAGGGTGACCCCAGGAAGGCAGGGAGTGACTCTACCCCTGCCCTGAACAGAATTCAGAATACTGGCTGTAGAAAACAAGTTGCAAGACTTTACAGAAGAGAAATTCAGCTATGGCCTCACAAAAACAGTGGTACACCAGGTATGCTGATGATGCCTGGCCATCCCAGCCCTCCAGAGGCTGAGGCAGGAGGATTGCTAAGGGTTTGAGGCCTTCCTGTGCCACATAGCAAAACTTTCTCAAAAATAGAACAGCGACACCCTACCCCCAACACAAACAATGGACTTCTGGAGTCATAAAAAGAAGGACATCGCTGGGGCCTGGGCGCACGCCTTTAATCCCAGCACTTGGGAGGCAGAGGCAGGCGGATTTTTGAGATGGCGACCAGCCTGGTCTACAGAGTGAGTTTCAGGACAGCCAGGGCTAACAAGGACATCACTGGGTCTGGTACCTCATGCCTTCATTTCAACCCTTGGGAGGCAGAAGCAGAGACAAGGGGATCTCTGTTAAGTTCCACGCCAGCACGGTCCGTGCAGAGAGAGGGAGGTAGAGGCAGGAGGGTCATGAGTTCAAGGTTATCTCTGGGAACATAGTTAAGTTTTTAGGCCAGCCAGACTTGCATTTTGAGATCCCTTCTCAAAACCTAAAACAACACAAGGAGAGAAAAAAAGAAGAAGCCAAGGACATGAGCCAGAAATGATGGTGCACACCTGTGTCCCAGTCCTTGGAAGGTGGAGGCAGGGGGATCAGAGATTCAAGGCCAGCATGGGCTTTGTAGGAAGTTCGAGGATAATCTGATCTACAAAATAAGTATACAATCCCTTCTCCCCAGGGACTACTAGCCCTCAAGAGACAAGGTCTTGAGTCCCCTTCCAAAGGGAGCCAGACTGGGGGAGGATGCTCAGCTCACAGAGGGCTTGCCAGGTGTTTGTGAGTCCCGAGCTCCACCCACAGCATCCTATGAAGCTGGGTAGAGTGGTCCATCCCTGTCCTACCAAAAATAGGGAGGTAGAGGCAGGATGGTCATGAGTTCAAGGTTACCTCTGGCTACACAGTATGTTTTTGAGGCCAGCTTGAATTATATGAGACCTTATTTTAAAAAACTGGGTATGTATATGCGTGAAAGGGTAGGCAGGCATGTCTGAATGGTCTTTTGAAAATGAAGACCCACATCTCACAGCCCAGGACATAGGAACTGGGATTCTTGGGAAACAGACCCTCTGATGTCTTGGGGAACTCCCAGCCTAATTTAGCATATTGGTGCTGATAGACATGCCCCCCCCCCCCCCAGCTTGCCATAAGTCATCAGACCCTCAGGTGTCTGGTTCATCCATGTGGTCACATACCCATCCTTGAGGCACAGACCTGCACTCTTTTCTCTCCTGTAAGCACTTGTTCCCGGGGTACAGCTTGGTGATCCCCCAGAACCAAGGGGACCTGACCTCACATCTGTTGTGTCCTCCTTAGCACTCGATCTATCCCAGGCCTCAGCCAGAGAGAGCGGATCAAGCCCTTAACATGAATGTGGGGAGCACCTGCGGGGTGCTTCAGACTTTAGGACTGACTAGATAAGGGGATTCATGCCTGTAACACCCAGGAGGATGAGGCAGGAGGATTGCTGAGAGTTCCAGGTTGGACTGGGCTGCAGAGTGAGAGCCTGTTTTCATAAAAATACAAGCAAGCAGAACCCAGTTATACAGGTCTGTATTCATTCCCAGCTACTTGCAAAGCTGAGGCAGGGGGATAGAAAGTTTAGAATAAGTTCAAGGCCAGCCTGGGTGATTTAGTGACAGTTCTGTCAGTAGGGGGTAACTGCCTAAAAGTAAAAAATAAAAATAAAAAAAGTAGAGCCGGGCGTGGTGGCGCACGCCTTTAATCCCAGCACTCGGGAGGCAGAGGCAGGCGGATTTCTGAGTTCGAGGTCAGCCTGGTCTACAAAGTGAGTTCCAGGACAGCCAGGGCTGTACAGAGAAACCCTGTCTCGAAAAACCAAAAAAAAAAAGTAAAGTGTGGGTGCAGCTCAGTGAAGGATTCCTAGCCTAGTGTGGGTGAGGCTCCAGGCTGCATCCCCAGCACGGCCAAACAATCAAACAAACAAACATGCCCAACGCCAAACACAAAGCAGCAAGTGAGCGTTAACAAGAAGACCTCAAGCCTAAAAGATCCAGAAGTCTGCTACCACCGATGCAGGGCTGGAAGCCCCTAGTCTCCGGGGACACTGATACGCACTCTTAAGTCACTTTAGAGAGGCCCAGATTCCTCAGTCCCCACCCCAGGGACATCGAAGGCGCCGAGCCTTCAGCTCCAGACCCCAGCTCCAGTCCTCGGTGGAGCTCAGGTGCGGTCCGCCCCTTCCCTGGTACCTGGGGGGGAGGGGGCGGAGACTAGGATTACTCAGCCTCCAGAATGAGGCGATGACATCATCCTTGGGGGGGGGGTGACTAATGGCCGCACGAGGGGGAGGCGGGGAAGTTTACCCGGTAACAGCGGCAGCCGCTAGGCCCCGCCCCCAGGAAGTGCAGGAAGGGGGAGGAACTGCACCCAAATACACAAACACCCGTCCTCCCTGCATCCCTCCCCCCAGCATCCCACGTGCACTTAGCTTCCATGGACCAGGGCAGGAATGATGTGTGTGTTTATATGAGTGACAGTTTCCTCTAGGCGTGTGGCCAGTGTGTTAGGGAGTTGTTCTATGAAAGTGATCAAGTGATCGTGTCAGGGGGTTAGTGTGTCAGTGTGATGGTCCCTGTCAGCACGCTAAGTATGGTGATATATGTGTGTCAGGCTGTTGCGACAAATAGTTGAGTCCTTGGGCTATTATAGAAGTCCTTGGGATGCTTTTTTGTGAAAAGTGTGCAGATACAAGCAGTAGGCTGGCATGTGTCAATGCTGTGGCTCCTGTGTGGGGTTATTTGTGTGACACTGAGATTGTGTCACAGCCGTGTGTGTGTGTGTGTGTGTGTGTGTGTATGTGTGTG
The DNA here is from genome assembly GCA_902729485.2 of Mus minutoides. Classification (NCBI taxonomy): domain Eukaryota; kingdom Metazoa; phylum Chordata; class Mammalia; order Rodentia; family Muridae; genus Mus; species Mus minutoides. The sequence continues at coordinate 1,117,828 of LR753341.1, forward strand.
TGGAAGGTTTTTGGATATGTTGTATCTCTGTACTGATGTCAGTGTGTCTCCCTGATGGTGTCTGCCACGCCAAGCACCAGTAGGACTGTGTGCATATCATAATAATGGGTGTGTTTATATGTTCCACACTGCCACCAAGCATACACGTTATCTATACAATGCCATGTGTCATTGTGAGTATGTCACTGTGGTGTGTCTGCAGATTGGGTTGCCTGTCCCTGGGACTGTGCACACATCGGTGACATTATGTTGATTATAAGTCTCCCTCGAGTGTGGTTGTGATATTGTGTGTGGGGGCTTATGGTTGTGCCACTGTCACTTGTGACAAGGCCATTGTGTGTCAGTGTAGTGGTATGTGAACTGTGCATTGCTTTACTGACTTCAAAAAGATGTGTAGTGCTGATCATCCCGGGACTGTGTGTGTCTGTGTCTTGGGATTGTGTATGCCTCTAGATGTGTGTTAGTGTGTCTATGTATGTTTGTGTATATATTCATCTATGGTGTATGCTTGTGTTTATGTGCATGTGTGGATGTGCATGTGTACATGTGTATATGCGTGTGCATAGGTATATGTGTGTGCACATGTAAGTTTATACGCGTGTATATGTGTGAATATTTGTGTATATCTGTGTTGTGTGTACACGTGTGTGAATGTGTTTTTGTATGCGAATGCAGATAAGGGTGCACGCGTGTGTATGAATATGCGTGCATGTGGGTGTGGGACGGTCTCCGTGTGTGTGTTACCATAGAGAAGAACTCCGCGTGTCCGTGGGACAGTGGTGGCGCGCGCCACCGGGCCTGTGTCAGCGGCTTCCTGGGTGTGGGAAGGTGCGCGTGTCTCCAGGCCTCCTGCCCGAGAACAGCGGCGCTGCTCTCTGATTGGCTGCAGCCTCGCCAGTCAGAAGCTCCGGAATCCTGCGGTAATTTGGTAACTTGGTAACTGGCCCGCACCGCCGCGGGGCTGGGGAGCTGGGCGGGCCCACGACGCGCCCCATCCCGCAGGGCTGGTCCCTCCCGTACCCACCGCGCCCATAGCCTGTCCTGCCTCAGCATCCTTGCCACTTGCTTGGTCCCTGTTGCCGGGGTCTCTTCCTTTTATTGTCTCTCGTGTCCCACCTCTCTTCCATCTGTTTTGACTTGAACCTGCTTTCTGTCTCTCCAACCTCTGCCTCAGTTTCTCTATCTTTGTCGCTCACAAAAGTCTTTCCCATTCATGACTCTCCTTTCCTTCCTCCCCACCTCTCTTTCTCTCCATCCCACGGCTAGGCTCCGAATTCACTTTCCTTTTTATTCTGCAAGAAACACCCACTTTGTCCTTGTCCCTCTCCTCAGGCCCAGGGTTCTGGCAGCAGGCCCCATACAAGGCAGACTTCAGGAAGGACTTCCCGCCCTAGTTCCAAACCAGAGCGTTATCGCTCCGGCCAGGCGGAGGCCGGGCGGCCCCGTGGCTTCCGGAGGCGCTCGGGCGGGATGAGCTCACTGCAAGTTGGCTAGGATTTCATCAGCTTCCTCTGCCTGAGTTGCCCCCGCGCTGGTCCTGCGTCTCCAATCCATCGTGCGCCTGCTGCCCCCTAACGGCCAAAGATGAAAGCGCAGGGTTCTCAGACCACGCAGAGGAACCTGAAGTTCTCACAGTAACCCCAGGATTTAGACCTGGTTCTGCAGTTCTGGGGCTAGAACCTGGGGCCACTAAGATGAACTAGGGACCCTGAATTGACTGTGTATGCGGTTGAGGGTTTCCGTGTATGTGTGTGTGTGTGTGTGTGTGTGTGTGTGCGCGCGCGCGCGCGTTTGCAGATGTATTCAGGACTTCACACATCCTGGCTAAGTTCTCATACAATCAATTATATCCCCAGCCCATTAAAAACCTAAAAAAAAAATTGTGTGTAGGGTTTGGAGAGATGGCCCAGTGGTTAAGAGCTCAGGCTTATCTTTCAGAGTTGGTGTCCCAGGATCCACAAGGCGGGCTTCATTTTTTTTTTTTTTTTTTTTTTTTTTGGTTTTTCGAGACAGGGTTTCTCTGTGTGCCCTGGCTGTCCTGGAACTCACTTTGTAGACCAGGCTGGCCTCGAACTCAGAAATCCACCTGCCTCTGCCTCCCGAGTGCTGGGATTAAAGGCGTGCGCCACCACACCCGGCTGGCGGGCTTCATTTTTAACTCCAGTCCTAGGGTATCTGATGCCCCTTTCTGGCCACTGTCGGCACTGCACACATGGTATATATTGTAGGGAAAAATATTGCACAGACAGAAAATAATAAATGCTCTTAACAAAAAAAGGTGGTTCATGCCTTTAAATTCAGCACTTGGGAGGCAGAAGCAGGTGGATCTCTGAGTTCTCGAGGCCAGCCTGGTCTACAGAGTGAGTTCCAGGACGGCCAGGGATACACAGAGAAACCCTGTCTCATCAAGAAAAACCTAAATAAATAAATAAATAAATATGTGCATTTGTATCTATGTCTCTGTGCATATGACCAGGAGATGGGATTGTATTCCCTGGGGTTGTTGGAGTTACAGGCCATAGTGAGCTGCTCGTTGTAGGTAGTGGGACCCAAACTCAGGTCCCTTAAAAGAACAGTAGTTGCTCTCAACTCAGGAGCCATTCTTCAGCCCATTCTCCGCTTATTTGTACTTTTTTGTTTACTGGCAGGGTCTTCTTGTTAAGCTGCCTAAGCTGTCTTTGGGATCACCCAGTATCCAGACAGGCCTTGAATTACACACACACACACACACACACACACACACACACACACACACACACAGTGCAAAAATCAAACTTGTGAACTAGTGCATAAACGACTTGCAGAAGAAGTAGGCTTTCTTTTCCCACCACGGGTGTTCCAAGGCTCCAACTCTGGTTATTAGTCTTGGGGACACACACTACCACACATGGAGCTAAACGACCTTGCTAACTGTCCGTGTCTGGTCTTTTCTCTCTTTCTCTCTCTCTCTCTCTCTCTCTCTCTCTTTAAGATTTATTTATTTATTATATCTAAGTACACTGTAGCTGTCTTCAGACACACCAGAAAAGGCTGTCAGATCTCATTACGGATGGTTGTGAGCCACCATGTGGTTGCTGGGATTTGAACTCAGGACCTTTGGAAGAGCAGTCAGTGCTTCCAAGAATTGTTGAGTGAATGAGTTTGGTTTCTAACTGCAGCCAGCGCCACCTCGTGGCGAGTGAGGAGCATATCATTTGCAAATGCTATCAAAGTTCTGGCCACATCTTGACAGCCTGTTGGCAATTCCACAAGTAACTGAACTAACCCTTCCACAAAAGATTTCCTTGATTATTCTTGAACATTTCATGTGTGTAAGTGTGTGTGTGTGTGTGTGTGTGTGTGTGTGTGCGCTCGCGCGTGTGTGTGCATGCGGTATTGAGGTATGAACTTAGGGCACACATTCTTTGTTTGTTTTTCGAGACAGGGTTTCCTCTGTGTAGCCCTGGCTGTCTTAGATCAAGGTGGCTAGGATCTCAGAGATCTGACTGCCTTTGACTCTTGAGTGCTGGGATTAAAGGCATGTACCACCCCTGCCTGGCCAGGGCATGCACTCCTAGTGCTGTATTATAGCTCAGTCCTCTCTTTGCTTATTATTCTTTTTTTTTTTTTTTGAAGATTTATTTGTTATATGTAAGTACACTGTAGCTGTCTTCAGACAACTCCAGAAGAGGGCAACATTACGGATGACTGTGAGCCACCATATGGTTGCTGGGATTTGAATTCAGGACCTTCAGAAGAGCAGTCCGTGCTCTTAACTGCTGAGCCATCTCTCCTGCCTGACTTTTTATTTTATAACACAGCCTCAGCATGTAGCTCAAGCTGACTGTAGAGGCTATTCCTGGTTGTCAACTTGGCTATATCTGGAATGTACTACAATCCAGAATTGGAAGGCTCACTGTGACCCTAATCTGGAGGTTGGGAGATAGAAGTTTCTGACCTGGCCCGGCTTGGTGGCACACACCTTTAATCCCAGCACTTGGGAGACAGAGGCAGGCAGGTTTCTGAGTTTGAGGCCAGCCTGGTCTACACAGTGAGCTCCAGGACAGCCAGGGCTACACAGAGAAACCCTGTCTCAAAAAAAAAAAAAAGTTTCTGACCTGAATCTTGGTATGGAGATCTTGAAGCATAGTGGCTATGGATTCCAGAAGATTAAGACAGGGACATCTCTGAGTTCAAGGTCATCTGGGATTAAAGGCATGGTGGCACACACCTTTAATCTAGGCCAAACCTTCTGCTGGAGACCACCATATAAGGACATTGGAAGAAGGGAGTCTCTCTCTTGCTCCTTCGCCTGCTTGCCGTGTGGGACTGAGTAACTGCTAGATACTAGGACTTCCATTCACAGCTACTACTGACCATTGTTGGGAGTTGGACTGCAGACTGTAAGTCATCAACAAATTCCTTTACTATATACAGACTATCATTAAGTTCTGTGACTCTAGAGAATCCTGACTAATACAGAAGTTGGTACCAGGAGTGGGGTATTGCTGTGATAGGCCTGACCATGCTTTTATTTTAAAGAATGTGGATTTGGGGACTTCAGATTTGGAACGCAATGAAATGCTTTAAATGTGGCTTAATGGGTCATCCTAGTAGGAATATGGACTAATTTGAACTGTGCTGACCTGGCCCAAGAGATTTCAAAGGAGAAGAATTTCAGTATGTGGCATAAAGACTGTTTTTGTGGTATTTTGGTGAAGAATGTGGCTACTTTTTGCCCTTGTCTGAAAAGTCGGCCTGAGGTTAAGGTGAAGAGACTTGGATTAATTGCATTAATTGCATTGACAAAGGAAGTTTCTAAAAAGCCCAACAGAGACTTTGTTCTCTGGTTAAGTCTTTTTTTAAATTTTAATATGTATGTATGTATGTATGTATGTATGTATTTATTTATTTATTTATTTATTTATTTATTATATGTAAGTATACTTGTAGCTGTCTTCAGACACTCCAGAAGAGGGCATCATATTTCGTTACAGATGGTTGTGAGCCACCATGTGGTTGCTGGGATTTGAACTCAGGACCTTTAGAAGAGCAGTCAGCACTCTTAACCACTGAGCCATCTTACCAGCCTCTGGTTAAGTCTTATGAAGAGAAGTTTGAACAAGCATAGCAAGCTTAGAAAGGAGAAATATAAAATATATGGTTTGAATATTAAAGGGGTACCAGGAAGTGAAATGGAGCAAAATCCCGTGTTCTAGGAGATATGTTGTTTTTTATAAGCCTTGTCTTGGTCATGGTGTCTGTTCACAGCAGTAAAGCCCTAACTAATACACTGACCTTGAAGTTTCAATCCTCTTGTCTCAGCTTTCCCAGTGTCTGGGACTCCAGTACTACCTTGACCCGCTCTGCTCGGCTCTGTGACTTTTTATATATAACTTTCAGCCATGCCTTTAAATTTGTTATAAGTTCCAGGCTCCAGGCAGTCTGCTTGGATCTGCTGTAGATCATTTTATTGTCAAATAAACAATTCAGAAATTTGTGTGCTTGGAAGCAATAATGATGGTGCACACCTATTGAGAAGCTATAGTTTGCTTTACCTTTAATTTGTATCTATCCATTTATTTATTGAGACAGGGTCTCACTATGTATCCCTGGCTGGCCTGGAACACTCTGGGTTAACAAGATTGGCCTCAAACTCACAGAAGTCTGCCTGCCTCTGCTTCACCAGTGTTGGCATTATAGGTGTTTGCTACTATACCCTGTCTATGTGCTCTTTGGAGCAGACTTACAGATCATTTACTGCAAAACATGTATGGCTAATAAAAACATTACATATTTCAGATACTTAATTGAAAAAAGGTGAATATTCTTTTTTTTTAAAGATTTTTAAATTTATTAATTATATGTAAATACACTGTTGCTATCTTCAGACATCTCAGGAGAGGGAGTCAGATCTCATTACAGATGGTTGTGAGCTACCATGTGGTTGCTGGGATTTGAACTGAGGACCTTTGGAAGAGCAGTCAGTGCTCTTAAATTCTGAGCCATCTCTCCAGCCCAAAAGGTGAATTTTTTTTTTTAATTTTTTTGGTTTTTCAAGACAGGGTTTCTCTGTGTAGCCCTGGCTGTCCTGGAATTCACTTTGTAGACCAGGCTGGCCTTGAACTCGTGAATATTCTTGACACAAAGAAATGATAAATGTAGCCAGGTGACTGTGGCACATGCCTTTAGTCCCAGCACTCCAGAGACAGAGGCAGGTGAATCTTTGAGTTCAAGGCCAGCCGGTCTAAAGAGTGTGTTCCAGGACAGCCAGGGCTACACAGAGAAACCATGTATCAAAAACCAAAACCAAACAAAACAAAACAAAAGAGAAACAAGTGTTTCAAGTGACGGACAATATGTTAGTTACTGGGATGATCTGATCATTGTACATTGTTTATATGTATCAAAATATTACAGCCCGCAGGTCGGTGGTGGCGCTCACCTTTAATCCTAGCACTCGGGAGGCAGAGGCAGGCGGATTTCTGAGTTCAAGGCCAGCCTGGTCTACAGAGTGAGTTCCAGGACAGCCAGGGCTACACAGAGAAACCCTGTCTCGAAAAACAAACAAACAAACAAAATATTACAGCTTGTGCACAGTTATGTGTCAACTACAATAAAAAATAAAACATTTTTTGGGCTGGGCATAATGGCTTCTACCTGCTATCCTGGCACTCAGCAGGCAGAGGCAGATGGATCTCTATGCACCCTGGTCTACAATACAGAGTTCCAGACCTGCCAGCCTGGCCTCGAACTCAGAAATCCGCCTGCTTCTGCCTCCCAAGTGCTGGGATTAAAGGCGTGTGCCACTAGGCCAGGCGCAGGCAGTGCTCTTAACCACTGAGCAATCTCTCCAGCCCTGGCTTGCCCAGTCTTTATGCTGAGTTTCTCCCTGGATCCCACATGGTAGGAGAGAACCACCTTCTCTAGGTTGTCCTCTGGTCTCCGCGTGTGCCACAGCGCCTGTGCTCCCTTTCCTCCCCCAAATTAAAAAAATGAAAAAATAGGCATGGGCAGAGTAGTTTACATCTGTAATCCCAGCATTCAGGAGACAGACAGGAGAATCATCTGGAATTTGAAGACAGCTTAGACACATAGGAAGAGCCTATCTCAAAAAACTAAACTGTAGCCAGGCGTGGTGGTGGCGCACGCCTTTAATCCCAGCACTGGGGAAGCAGAGGCAGGGGAATATCTGAGTTCAAGATAGCTAGCCTGGTCTACAGCGTGAGTTCTAGGGCAGCCAGGGCTATACCGGAAAACCCTGTCTCGAAAAACCAAACCAAACAAAACAAAAAAACAAAAACAAAAACAAAAAAACCCACCAAAACTAAATTGTGCAGTTTGTTTCAGTGGACAAGAGTGCTTAATACTGGGCTGGAGAGATTGCTCAGTGGTTAAGAGAACTGACTGTTGTTTGAAAGGTCCTGAGTTCAATTCCAGCATCCACATGGTGGCTCAGAACCATCGGTAAAGGGGTCTTCTGGTATGTCTGAAGACAGCTACAGTGTACTCATATACATAAAATAAATAAATCTTAAAAGAAAAAAAAAGAGTAAAAAAAAAAAAAAGAAAGAAGAAATGCCTGGCAGTGGTGGCGCACGCCTTTAATCCCAGCTATTGGGAAGCAGAGGCAGGCAGATTTCTGAGTTTGAGACCAGCCTGGTCTACAGAGAGAGTTTTAAAAAATAATTTAAAGAAATACTTTTTTTTCCCTTTGGTTTTTTTGAGACAGGGTTTCTCTGTGTAGTCTTGGCTGTCCTGGAACTCACTCTGTAGACCAGGCTGGCCTCGAACACCTGCCTCTGCCTCCCAAGTGCTGGGATTAAAAGCATGTCCACCATACCCAGCAAGAAATACTTTTGTAGAAGAACCAAGTTCAGTTTCCAGCACCCACATGATGACTCTCAAGTGGTACACAGAAATACATACAGGTGAACCCCCTCCCCCCAACACACGCACATACACATAAACATTTTGTGAGATTGGGTCTTACTATGTAGCCCTGGCTGTCCTGAAACTCACTATGTAGAACAGGCTGGCCTTGAATTCCCATTCAGCCTTCCTAGTGCTGGCATTTAAGGTGTTCGCCATTTAAGGGCCAGCTTATGTTTCTGTTTAAAAGAAATAACAGCAAAATTCAACTGAAGATGTAGCTAAGTGACAGAACCTGGTCACGAGCCTGCTTCATCTATAACACACACACACACACACACACACACACACACACACACACATCCCGGCAGACAGGCACGCAGGCACATTGGCAGATAGGCAGATAAGCAGACAGGCACACAGGCAGGCAGGCAGGCAGGCAGGCAGGCAGGCAGGCAGGCAGGCAGGCAAGCAAGCAGGCAGGCAAGCAGGCAAGCAGGCACTCAAGCAGACAGGCAGACAGACAGACAGGCAGACAGACAGGCATGCAGGCAGACAGACAGGCATGCAGGCAGACAGGCAGGCAGGCAGGCAGGCACACAGGCAGAGACAGACAGGCATGCAGACAGATAGGCATGCAGACAGACAGGCATGCAGGCAGACAGGCAGGCAGGCAGGCAGGCAGGCAAGCAGGCAAGCAGGCACTCAAGCAGACAGGCAGACAGGTAGACAGGCAGAGCTGCCCCTGTTGAATTTCAGTGAAGTATTGTTGACAATTCCTGCTAACTGAAATAACCCTAACACCCATGAGATAGGTTGGACATATTGTGGACATTTGTTAGATGGGATATCTCACAGCAGCTTAAGATGGTCGGTTTGGTGGGCAGAGCCGCTCAGACCTGTAATCCTACCCTAACACTGAAGAGGCTGAAGCAGGAGAATCAGGAGTTTGGGGCCAACTGAGATTGTCTTAGTCAGCATTTTATTGTTGAGATGCAACACATGACCAAAAAGCAAGTTGGGAGGAAAGGGTTTATTTGGTTTATGTTTTCATATCACAGTCCTTCATTGGAGGAAGTCAGGATAGGAACTTAATCAGAGTAGGAACCCAGTGTGTTTGTTCTCCAGACAAACACCCAAAAGCTACAACCTGGGGGCCGGAGTTAATGCAGAGATCATGAAGGAGTGGTACTTACTGGTTTGCTTCCCAACAGCTGTCTCAGCCCGCTTTGTTATTGAACCCAGGACCATCAGTCCAGAGATCAGGCACCACTCACAATGGGCTCGGCCCGCCCCCATCCATCACTAATTATGAAAATGCCCGACAGCTGGATCTCATGGCGGCATTTTCACAACGGAGGCTCCTTCCTCTCTGATGACTCTAACTTGTGTTAAGGACAACAAACCGAGCCAGTACAGATATTAAAAAAAAAAAAAAAAGTAGCCGGGCGTGGTGGCGCACGCCTTTAATCCCAGCACTCCGGAGGCAGAGGCAGGCGGATTTATGAGTTCGAGGCCAGCCTGGTCTACAAAATGAGTTCCAGGACAGCCAGGGCTACACAGAGAAACCCTGTCTCGAAAAACCAAAAAAAAAAAGTAATAATTTAAGTGCCAGCACATTGCTCAACAGGTAAAAGAGGTGCACCTGACAGTCCAGGGGTCAAACTGAGGTCATAATTGGCCAAGCGTCTTTATTTTCTCAGCCATGTCACCCTGCTTTTTTCTCCTTTAAGAGAGGGTCTATGTAGCCCTGTCTGTCTGTCTGTCTGTCTATCATGCTGTTTTTGACCTGAGGCAATCCTCCCTGCCTCAGTCTCCCAAGTGCTGTAATTAGAGGCACGGCACCCAGCTTTATGTAGTTGATTTTTTTTATATTATGAATTTATTGTACTTTTATTGTTTTGCCAGTTGATAAAATACAGACATGTCCGATAAGTTTTTTTTTAAATTTTATTTATTTATTTATTTATTTTGGTTTTTCGAGACAGGGTTTCTCTGTATCGCCCTGGCTGTCCTGGAACTCACTCTGTAGACCAGGCTGGCCTTGAACTCAGAAATCCGCCTGCCTCTGCCTCCCAAGTGCTGGGATTAAAGGCGTGTGCCACCGCGCCCGGCCCGATAAGTATTTTTTAATTATTATAAATACAAAAAAAGCATGCTTTAAATAGCTTGGAAGATTCTACTAGCTCCTTTTGGTTGCCTTTTCTTTTTTTTTCTTTTTTTTTTTTTTTGGTTTTTTGAGACAGGGTTTCTCTGTAAAGCCCTTGCTGTCCTGGCACTCACTTTGTAGACCAGGCTGGCCTAGAACTCAGAGATCCACCTATCTCTGCCTCCTGAGTGCTGGGATTAAAGGCGTGCGCCACCACGCCCGGCTTGGTTGCCTTTTCAAATCAGAAAGAACACTGCTTTTGTAGTGGACGAATTTGGCCACGACGACCAGCTTTATAGTTGATTTAAAATATATATATATATTTTAAAGACTTTATGTGGGCTCACTGTCACTGTCTTCAGACACACCAGAAGAGGGAATTGGATTCCATTACAGATGGTTGAGTCACCATATGGTTGCTGGGGATTGAACTCAGGACCTTTGGAAGAGCAGACAGTGTTCTTAACCACTGAGCCATCTCTTCAGCCCCTATATAGTTGATTTTTAATTTTTTTTTATTTTTATGAATTGGTTACAGTTTCTATAAGGTTTCATTTGCAAGATGAGGTAATGAAACCAGTTTAGGTTTTCTGGAGTCCCTGTATAATGTCTGATTTTTACAAATTGGGAATCAGTAGCTCAGGGTGTTAAAGATCTAAGACAAAAAAGGAGCCCGGAGATTTAGGGCTACATGTCCATTCCCTGAGATCAGGAAGAAGAAACAGAATTCTGCTACATACTGCAGAACCTGAGCGGGTGCGGACCCTTTAAGGCACCCGGAAGTGGGTTGTCAAGACCGGAAGTGCCCTACTTATTTCCTCTCTTCACGTGGTGTCAGCCGGAAGTGACGAGTGAGGCCCGGGAGCTGCGGACACGAAGGCGGACGGAGCCGGAGTCGCAGACACCGCGGGGTCTCCGGGACAGGTGACCGGGGGAGGGGGCCGGGAGCGCGCCCGGAGAGGGCGGGGCCTGTTCGCCCACGTGAGGGGAGCGTGAACGCGCGCGGACTGGGAGGCGAGCCGCCGGCGGGGGCGGGGTCAGGGTACTCTGCGGGGGGCGGGGACGCGACGCCCACATGCGTCGCTTGAGGGGTGCTGAGGTTGGGTGGTGAACACGTGGGCAGGGCCAGACGCGCGGGTGCGGGCGGGCCCGGAGCCCTGGAGGCTGGCAGAGCGGGGGCGGGGCTCGCAAAGCTGTGTCGGCCTGGGGGCGGGGCCAGTGTTTGTCTGGAGGACTTGGGGGCCGGCTCGGGACGTTGGGCGGATACGCTGGGGGCGGGACCAAATGGCTTGGGGTGGGGATAAGAGGCGGAGTCTGGGCGTTAGCAGGCTGGAAACTGGGGGCGGGGCTAAAGTGTTGGGGCGTGTAAGGGGTGGAGTTTGGTCGGTAGGCGGGTGAACCTGGGGGAGTGGTCAGAAACGGTGGGCGGAGTGAACTGGGGGCGGGGCCTTACAAGTTAGTCTTTGCTATAGGGAGTGCCATGGGGAGTGGTCATGAGGGCCAGGGGCGGAGCTAAGGGGGTGGACGTGTTTGGGGCGGGGCCAAAGTTTGGAGGGGGGTGGGGAAAGGGGCAGGGTTTGGGCTTTGAGGTGACGACTGAGCTGCATCTTTGTGCTGGGTTTGGCCAAGATGCTGGGGGTGTAGCCAGAATGTTGTCCTGTTTCGGGTATTGATGCTGCACTAGGGCGTGGTTACATTATTTAGTGGATGGGACTAGTGTTTGGGGCGGAGACTTCCTGGGTGAGGCTGGAAAGTTTTTTGGTTCTGGTGCTGGGTCCTGATCCTTGCCCTGAAGCTAGGGGAGGGTCCAGGGGCTGGCTGAGACTGGATTGAGGTGGAGCTACGATGTCAGGGATTTCGCAGGTGGGGCTAGGGTGCTGGTGGAGAATGGCGAACTGCGGGAGGTGGGGAGTGAGGTGGGGCTAGGGTACTGGTGAAGAAGGGCGAATGGCGGGGATAGAGTTAGAAAGTTTTTACTGAGCTGGGAGCGCAGCAAAACACGGGCAGGGCAGAGGCGGGGTCAGAATGCTTCCCAAAGAGGTGGCACCAGAGTGTGATTTTTTTGTGGGTGGGGCCAGAAGTCTGGTGGCGGGAAAGGAGGGGCTTGACGTTTCGCCCTAGTTAGGGGTGGGACCATAGACGTTTTTGCAGGTCGGGGGTGCGGTTGCTGCTGGCTGGCAGTGTTCTCTTGTAAGCTTCTGTAGAAGTTCTGTCAACTGCCTTGAGTATCACTATGAAGGTCAAGTCTGGTCCAGGAAGGCCCCTGCAGTGGATCCTGGGCCTGCTTCCTGAATCTTTTCCACCTTGGTAGGATGAGTGCCTTTTTAGGATGCTGAGGGCTGGGCTGCATCATTCTTAGGGGAGCCACGGACTAAAGTTGTCTCAGAGTTGGAAATGTTTTTCATTATGGTTTTTTTTGTTTTTTGTTTTTTGAGCCTTGGCTGTCCTGGAACTCAGTCTGTAGACCAGGCTGGCCTCGAACTCAGAAATCCGCCTGCTTCTGCCTCCCCAAGTGCTGGGATTAAAGGCATGTGCCACCACTGCCCGGCTTTTATTATGATTTATTTATTTTGTGCATGTGTGCGTGATCACATGGAGGTCTGAGGACAACTTGTGGGAGTCATTTCTCTCCTACTTTGTGGGTCCTGGGGATTGAACTCAGCTTTTCAGGCTTGGCAGCAAGCACCTTTACTCCAGGAGCCGTCCCTCCGGCCCTCTAGAAGTTACTTTTGCAGGTTGGAAGGAAGATTGTAGCTGACCTATTGAGATCCAGTTCCTGGCTAAAATTGTCGTAGGAAATGGAGCCTGGACTGACTTCTTTGGAGGAATTAGTACTAGTTACAGGGGTGGGGTCAGAATTTTCCCAAGGTGGGTCTGATTAATTGCATGGGTGGATCTAAAACTGAAGGGCAGGGTTTGTGTTTAGAGAGAGGCTAATACTTGAGAATTCCCTTGATGAAGTAAGTGTAAGTGCATTTTTCTGTGAGTCTGTGTTTTTGGAACCCTCAATAAAGGAGAAGAGACAGCATTTCAGAATACTGTTGATCTTAACATACTGTTCTCTCTGCCCTTAGGAGCTTCCCGTGCTACATGTATATTCTGTGAGGGAGATTACAGCCAATGATGGTGAGCTGGAGAGGGGTGGGCAAGGTGGGCTACAGAGACCAAACCCTTAGATCCTGGGTGAAATGCCCGTGTGGCAGGAAGATTTTTCTTTCCGCCTTTCAATTGCTTCCTTACCACAGGCTACCACACTAGATTTGAAGTCAAAGGAGGAGAAGGATGCAGAGTTGGACAAGAGGATCGAGGCTCTTCGTCGGAAGAATGAGGCCCTCATCCGGCGCTACCAGGTGCCCTAGCCCTGCCCTGGAGACCCCATCCCCTCTCCTCCCCGCAGTGAGTTTTCCCCACCTCTGCCTTCAAGCCTTCTCATGTTTCCCTTTCACTCACAGGATACAAGCCAAAGGCCGTGGTCTGGCCTCCCTCCCTCCATCCTATCATTCATTCATTTATTCATACATTCATTCATTCATGGATTCACACTCTGTTCACTGATGCCTTCAGAGTCCCTGCTCAATGCTGAGTGGTCCTGGGGACACAGTCCCCAGACCTGTTCTTAGGGTTCTCTGTCCAATTTGGGACATAGTTTCCCTTCGTGATGACCCAGAGTAGACAAGGCTGGGCTGGGGAAATGAACAGGTCTGTGGGAGTCCAGAGCTCTCCTTCTAGCCTGAAGACATTAGCAAGGGCTTTCTGGTAGAGGGGATTCTGAGAACTGAAGGGTGCCTCAGTATTAGGAAAGGAATTGGAAAGGAAATGGGTTACATTTCACATGGGGGAGTTTGGGCAAATGTTTGGGTGTAAAAGAGGGCTTAGAAAAATCAGCTGATGGAGAATTGGTCTAGGGAGGTCATGAGGGGCCAACCATATAGGTTGGAGAATGCCTAAGGGCACTAGGGAGCCAGAGAGGGCTTGAAAGGGAGTGGGAATGCTCTGTACAGGAGACCTGTTTTCTGTGTAGTGGTGGGTGGTAGGGTGTCATTGTAGAGTTCAGGTAGAGAGGTGGGGCAGGGGCCCTAGTGGGAGAGGACAGGCATGACTCTGACCAAGGGCAGTTGGGGCTAGAAAGGGAAGAGGAGGGAGGGTCCAGAGCAGGGCCCAAGAGGACATAGTAGAACTTTCTCTAGGAAGGGACCCGGGAGAAGGGTGGCCCTCATTGACTCATTTTTCATGCATTCATTCATAAAATCAAAACAAAAAGCTAAAAGCTGGGTTTGATTGTATGCCAGGCAGCACTGGAGGCCGGGAGGAGGGGTGCCTCCAGGAACAGTCCCAACAGGTACCCACCCCGTGCTTCACCAAGCAGGTCATGAGAACGGGAAAGGCAGCTTGATGGTGAGACAGCTGAAACCTGAGGAGGTACAGTACAGGCTCACAGAACGCACTCTAGCAGAGAGAGCAGCTAGTAGAAAGGCCCAGGGCAATTCTGAGCCCTGAGGAATAGCAAGAAGGCCAGTGCAGATAGGCAGGAGAGAGGCCCCCACTGTGGGCTCCATGGTGATAGGGAAGCATTTGGCTCTTTTTTTTTTTTTTTTTGGTTTTTCGAGACAGGGTTTCTCTGTATAGCTCTGGCTGTCCTGGAGCTCACTCTGTAGACTAGGCTGGCCTCGAACTCAGAAATTCGCCTGCCTCTGCCTCCCGAGTACTGGGATTAAAGGCGTGTACCACCACGCCTGACTAGCATTTGGCTCTTACTGATGGGCTTACTCACACACAGTGGGGGCTTTGGAGCAGCAGAGTAATGTGCAGGGGTTTAACAGAAGTCACTGTGACCCATGACTAAAGCTCTGGAGAGAAGCCTGAGTAGAGGTACAGGGCAAATGCAAAGGACTATGGGAGTCCAGCTGGTGGACAGGACCCCTAACACTCCATTCCCCTGGGTATTTGCTTCTAGGAGATTGAGGAGGATCGGAAAAAAGCTGAACTGGAGGGCGTGGCAGTGACAGCCCCTCGGAAGAGCCGCTCCATGGAGAAGGAGAATATGGCAGTGGAGGTGGAGAGCCCAGCATGTCTGAATCTGCAGGATGGGGAGGAGGCTGAGGGCTGAGGGCTGAGGGCTGGGACCAAGACCTACCAGCTGCCTCTTAGCCTGGGATGCTGCAGTCTGTCTAGCCTTTGCTGATTTCTTTTTCCTTTCCTTTCAGGAGAAGAGCCTGGGTCCCTCTCGGAGGACTCCTGGGACTCCTCGGCCCCCAGGGGCCAGCAGAGGGGGCCGGACCCATCCCCAGCAGGGAGGCCGGGCAGGTGTAGGCCGGGCATCCCGAGGCTGGGAGGATGGTGCCGGGGTGCAGCTTCGAGGGGGTCCTGGGGGCCGGGGCCGGAGGGGCCGGGGCCGGGGATCCCCTCATCTCTTAGGGGCTGGAGACAACTCAACCTCTGATCGAAAGTCTAAGGTAGGCACCAAGCAGGCCATGAAGTTTGGGTCAGGGTTTTCTGCTCCTTGTCATTCATTCATTCATTCATTCATTCATTCATTTTCTGGTCTTGGGATTGAAATTGGGGCCTTGGGCTTGTTAGGTGAGTATTTTACCATTGAGCTACATCCTTAGCTTTTATTTTGAGACAGGATATCTTATCATCTCACTAGGTTGCCCAGGCTGGCTTTGAATTTGGCATCTTCCTGCACAGCCTCTTCTGTGGCTGGGAAAACAGGCCTGCCATGCTATTTCCAGCTAGTTCATTTCTTTCCCTTTGCCTTTTCTCAATGCTTGTTTCTCTGTCTTTGGGTCCCTTGTCCCTCCTGCTGGCTTCCAGAGAGAGTTCTCTTCTTCCATTTTTTTTTTTTTTTTTTTTTTCGAGACAGGGTTTCTCTGTATGGTCCTGGCTGACCTAGAACTCACACTGTAGACCAGGCTGGCCTCAGAAATCCACTTGCCTCTGCCTCCCAGCCTTGGTATTACCACTGCCCGTCTCTGCTTTCAGTTTTGACCAGCACTCTGAGTGTGTCTTAGGTTCTGAGTCTGACTTCCTGCTCTTGCCTGTTTCCTGTGTAGAGTCTGCCTTGTGCTCACTCTGTGTTGGTCTGTGTGTTCAGATTCATGTTGGGAGTAGTGGCCTTACTGTGACTGCTCCACTCCCCAGCAGCCAGTGGTCAGCCATGCCAACCTGCATGGTGAAGTCCAGGCCAGTGAGAGGCTCTATCTAAGAAACGGTGGATAGGCCTGGTGCTGTGGTGCACGCCTTTCATTCCAGCAGAGGAAGGCAAGCAGATCTCTGCTAGTGAGTTCCAGGCTGGCCAGAGCTACGTAGTGAGGAGACGCTGTCTCCAAAGAAGACAATGAGACTAGTGCTCAAAGTTGCCCTTCTGGCCTCACACTATACGCATGAGCATGCATGTGCATGCACAGACACCGGATGCAGTGGCCTCAGTAGAACCAGGGTTTGTTTCTCTCACATGGTAAGCTAAGTACTGTGGATCAGGTGGCCAAGGCCTGCTGATTGTTGTCTGCAAGGTGGACATGGGAGCACTGACAAACACATTTTCTTACATTTTTGTTGGCTACACTCACCAACAGTGGAGGCTGGGAAACGAGAATTCTGTGGGGCTGGCTGTTGTTTGTAAAGTGTGTTAGTGTTGCAGGAGGGAAGGGTAAGGATGGAGGGAGTGCTCCCCTAGTGCTCCCCTGTCACTCACCAAGTCACTACCTCTAGGCATCCTTTCTGTGCTGGCTGAGTTGTGCCAGGGTCCCCACACAAGTTTTAAGTTAGGCTCTCTTTGTCACCTGTCTGTCCTTGGGGAATTTGGGCTGCCCCGTCTTTCCTGTATAGCTAGTTTTGTGGTTCTTTCTGACAGCCATGTGTTGTCTTTCCCCCCCAGGAGTGGGAGGAGCGGCGCAGGCAGAATATCGAGAAGATGAATGAGGAGATGGAGAAGATTGCCGAATACGAGCGCAACCAGCGGGTCCGTGCTGGGCAGCCTGGGGGTGGGCTGAGTGGAGAGCACGCAGCGCCTCCCAGCCTGCCCACATGCCAGCTCTTCTGCTGCAGGAAGGGGTGCTGGAGCCCAACCCAGTACGCAACTTCCTGGATGATCCCCGACGTCGGGGTGGGCCCCTCGAGGAGTCTGAGAGGGATCGCAGGGAAGGCAGCCGCCGGCATGGACGCAACTGGGGAGGCTCGGATTTTGAGCGGGTGCGCTCTGGCTTGGAACAGGAGCGACAGGTGAGTGCTGCATCTCCCTGTGTTGGGCTTCCTGAGAGCTGTGCTTTAGGCCGGCTGGGGTGGGCTTTTTGTGAGGACTAGCACTAGCTTGATTTGGGGGATTTTGGTAGGGTCTGGTCCTGGTTAGGAACTCACTATGTTGCCATGCTCTGCCAGTGTTATCTGTTTTCTTTTTGAGTTAGAGTCTCACCATCTAGCCCTGATGACCTAGACCTCCAGGCCAGTTCAGTTTATATGAGTTGTTGCTTTATGCCCAGCACAGATGTCTGCCTCTTTGTACCCTGAATGCTGGGCTTAAAGCTGTGCACCACTGTGCCCTGCTGCCAGTGTTTTCTTTGTTAGGGATTTATGCTGGACATTTTTTTCCATGTTGGTATATAACCCAGGGTCTCAGACATGCTACACAGACTCTGTACCAGGGAGCCACATCCCAGTCCTTTTTATCCTTATTAAGTTGCCCAGGCAGTCTTGGAACTCTTGATTCTCCTGTTTCAGCCTCCTAAGTGCTGGGATTACTGGCCAGGGAAAATAGTTCTAAGACAAAGTTGTAGTGTATCCCAATAACTGAACAGGTAAAAGTCTAAATATAGGCTGGGTAATACAAAACATCACCACCTCAGATGTTGAGGAGGGTTCAGGGATGTTTCTTAAGAAAAATGAGGAGCCGGGCATGGTGGCGCACGCCTTTAATCCCAGCACTTGGGAGGCAGAGGCAGGCGGATTTCTGAGTTCGAGGCCAGCCTGGTCTAGAGAGTGAGCTCCAGGACAGCCAGGGCTATACAGAGAAACCCTGGGGGCGGGGGGGAAACAGTGCTCTTGTGAGTCCTCATTTTCAGAACCCACACTGGGCAGTCATGACTGCCTGTAAGCACATGGTATATATAGGAAAATGATAAAAATGTATCTTACCAGTGGGTAAGAGTGCTTGGCGTGTAAGCAGTAGGACTGACCTGGGTTTGAACCCCCAGGACTCATTGAGGAAGGTTGAGTATGGCTCCATGCATGCCTAGGGATGGACACAGGAAGATCATAGGGATTTGCTGACTGCTAGCCTAAGTCAGAGTCCCTGCTTCAAGGGAATATGCCGGAGGGTGACAGAGCAGGACAAGCCTCTGGCCTTCACACATCTACCACCGAATGGAAGTGCTTAATTCTAGAAAGATGAGATCTGGCACTTGGAGGGTGGAGGCAGGCCAGTCTGGTGTGGGCATTTTCTCAACTGAGATTCCCTCTTCCCAAATACCTGTAGCTTGCGTCAAGTTGACATGAAACTAGCACAAGGAGTTTAAGGCTGTCCTCCTCAGCTCTATAGTGAGTTTGAGGCAGCCACCCTGGGCTATATATATGAGATCCTGGCTAAAACCAAAAATGTAAGAGATCCATTCTGAGGAGGCCACTTCAGCCGGACACTTGCTGCTTGTCTGTCCTTGTTCTGCATAGGGGGGTGGAGGTGGGGGGGCAGAGCATGGAGAGGAGCTGGAGACTGATTGGCTGTGGTGCTGGCAGGGCCGCAGGGCTGGCCTGGGCAGTGGGGGCGACATGACAATGTCCATGACGGGCCGGGAGAGGTCAGAGTACCTGCGCTGGAAACAGGAGAGGGAGAAGATTGACCAGGAACGTCTGCAGCGACACCGCAAGCCCACCGGGCAGTGGCGGCGGGAGTGGGATGCCGAGAAGACCAATGGCATGTGAGTCAGTCTTCTTCCTGCTGGGTGCTACCCTCCAGCCACTTTCTCATCATCATGGGTATTGGTGATGTTTGCTATAGCTGGCCATGTCTCAGTGGTATGTGGAAGCCTGCCTTTCCTTTTCTCCTTTTGTTGCTGGGGATTGAACCTATGGCCTCTGGCATGCTGAAAGTGCTGCAGTGCTAAGCTAGGCTCCCAGAACCTCACTGCGGGAATTCTAGACAGGTGCTCTACCACTGAGCCATCTCTATAGCTCCCATTCTCCATACATTTATATGTTTGAGTGTTTTGTCTGCATATATGTTTGTGCACTGTGTGCATGCCTGGTGCCCACGGAGGTTGCAAGACAGCGTCAGATTCCCTGAAACTGGAGTTACAGAGAATTGTGAGCTACTGTGTAGGCACTGGGAGATGAACCTGGGTCCTCTGGAAGAGCAGCCAGAGCTAGCTGGGCCAGGTCTTCTGTCCTTTTACCTTTTTACTTTTTGAGGCAGTATGTTAACTAGGCTGGCTTTGGCCTCAGCCTCTTTTTATTATATTTCATGTAATTTGTTTTGCTTTTCTGTGTATCCCTGGCTATTCTGGAACTCGGAGAGATCTGCCTGCTTGGGATTAAAGCCATGCACTACCATGCCCTTCCACTTGGCTTATGTGGTTTTATTTATTGAGAGGGCAAGAAAGCACAGAAGATAGCTCATAGGGGAAAGTTCTATGGTGTGGGTCTGGGGATTAGTGGCAGTCACCTTTACCTGTTGAGCTGTCTTGCTAGCCCACTATCTCAGCTTAAGTGCTGTGATTATAGGCTGTGCAGCTCAGGTAGGCACAGAATTCAACATCTTCCAGCCTTAGCCTCACAGATGCCCAGCTTGTATAAGGAAAGTTTTGTCATGTGCTTACATGCCTGCTGGGTTGTATTGACCCAGGTTAGCACAAGACTCTAGGTCTCCCGGGCTCTGTACCTCCCTGTATGATGAGCTCCACAGATGTTCCACAAGGTTCAGCCAGCACAGGGCAAGCAAGGGATGAGGAAAACCTATAGCTGCTGGGGAAGTGGGTCTTCCCTGGCCTCACTCAGCCTGCTTCCCTGAAGATTGGTGGTGGCAGAGTGATACTCTTTATTGTTTACAAGGCTTCAAGGACAGCCTAAACCTGAATTCTCCTGCTTCCACCTTTGAAATGCTAGGATCCCAAGCCTGGCCCAGTTAGGTTCCCCCTGTGTTTTGAAAATGCACGGAATGTGTTCATTCTGGATGCAGGCTGAGGCAGCGACCCTAGGAGACCTGCCTATCTTGGCATGCTAGACACACAAGGTGCAGAGGTCAGTGAGGAGGTGATCCATCTTTCCAGCTTCTACATTTTTGTTTCAGAGGCCACGTTGTGTATCTGTGCCTGGCTTTGTCATTAGGAAGCTTGGTTTGCCCCTCATCCATCATTCTACCCTCTCCCTGTCTAACCCTTGGCCCCTTTGAAGCTTCTTTGGTTTGTTGTGGCCCTGCCTCTGCCCTGCTTTCTCCTCCTGCCTTTCCTTAGTTCCCTCAGCTATTGCTGGCTCTGTTTTCTTTTCCTAGGTTCAAGGATGGCCCAGCCCCTACCCATGAACTGTCGCAGCGCTATGGTGAGTGGTCTCTTGGAAAGGGTCAGGCAGTGAGGTTTGAATGTGGCTGTGCTGTGTCCCTCTTCCTAATCCTTGGATCGGGGTTCTGTTGTAGATGACCAAGCTTGGGCAAGGCCACCTAAGCCTCCCACTTTTGGAGAGTTCCTTTCTCAGCGCAAAGCCGAAGTCAGCAGCCGCAGAAGGAGAAAAAACAGCCGACCTCAGGCCAAGGTGGCCCCTCGTGCCTATAGGTGGGGTGCCCCTCCCTTGGGACATTCCCCTCCTCAGCATGCTTGGGTGTGTGCAGTCCTCTCTGGCTTCAGTTTGAGGGTACACTGCTCTGTCTTGGCTCTGTGTCTCCAGCATGCCAGATGTTCTCTGAAGAGAAGTACATCCCATCTCTTACCCCTTTGCTCTGTCCACTCCAGTGACCACGATAATCGCTGGGAGACAAAAGAGGAGGCTGTGTCCTCAGCCCCAGAGGCCTCTCAGTCCGTATCTCTGGAGGAGATACCCACACAGGTAAGGCAGAGCAGGTATGAGGTAGGGTGTGTGCATGGGGGTTTGCGGGGTGACAGGTCCCTAGCATATCCTTGATCTGCCTATGTTCCCAGCAGCCATCTGAGACCCCAGCCCCAGCTCATCGGCCTCCTGAGGAGGATGGTGAGGAAGATGTGGGGGAAGAGGAGGAGGAGGGAGAAGAAGAGGGGGAAGATGAGGAGGATGAAGAATGGGAAGACGTGAGTGAAGATGTTACTGAGGAGGAGGAGGAAGAGGAGGAAGAAGAGTTTGAAGAGGAGGAAGAGGGTCCTAAGGACCAGGAAGCAGCAGCTGTTCCTGATCACCAGCCTGAAGCTGAGCCTGCTGGGAAGCCCACCTGTGAGCAGGTGGACCCCGTGCCTGACGGGCCCCAGGAGTTGCTGTCCCCAGTCCCTGTTGAACCTCCCAGCCCCTTCTCACCCTCTGCGGACCACCAGCCTGTCTCTGACTGGGGTGAGGAGATGGAACTGAGCTCTCCCGGCACTGCCCACTTGCCTGGTACCCACTCCTCGGGTGAGGCCTGGCCTTTTGGGAATGCTTGAAACTGGCTGCCTGTGTGTGTGTGTATTTGTGTGCACAAGGGTGTGGCTGTGCCCACACCTCCTTCAACTCCCGTGGCAGGGAAGGGCATTTGGTGCCTACTTCATGCCCTTATCTCAGTTCCCAAAGCCTGCTCTTGCTGGTTCAGAGCCTCTCTCCAATAAAAAGTTCACTTCCTTAAATGACACCCACCCCACTGTGTCCTTGAACCCCCCTTGCTCCCCTCATATGGGGAGATGTTTGGAAAAGGAGGGGCTTGACTGAGCCTCCCCTTCTCCAGGAGGTGACCAGCCAGCCCTTGCCTCCTTGGAGAGTGGGCCCAGCTTGGCAGGAACCCCGAAGTCTGAAGAAGAGGGGCCAGAGGCATCTCCAGGTGGGATGCATGAAGCTGGTGGAGGTGGGTGGCCTGCTTGCATTCCTTGGGAAGGGAAGGGCTTGGGGATGGAAAAGGAGTGGGCCCTGTGAGGGCTTAGAACTGGACATGAGCTGAGAAAGGGGCTGTGCTGGGTTTGGCCTGGAGTCAGGCCTTTGTGGTGCAAAGGCTGGGCCCTAAGGCCCCAGCCAATAGAAATTGTAACTTTGAACGCTGGGCAAGGAAGAAGCTGGGCTCAGGGAAGTAGCTAAAAGTGGGATTCGAAATCTGAATGTTCCCAGAGGTAAGAGGCTGACACAATAGGATTTTGAGCTTGAAACTGAATTTTGGTTAGAGATCCTGTAAAAGCAAAACATGGTTAGTTAAAGGTAGGAACGACTTTAATGAATGAGCCGGCTGTTAAGACCTATCTGAAGGCAGGTTTAGCAGTTTTGGGTCAGACCAGAGTGGGATTTTAGATCCCACGGAGTAGAAGCAAGAGACTGATCTTGGTCACTTTAACGTGATTGGCCAGGTTCCTGCTTGTGTTCATCTTTCAGTTCCCCTGCAGTAGAATAAGAAGTGGAGCAGAGCCCAGGAAAGGCTGTCAGAGGAATAGTGGGAGTGAAGGCCAAGGACATCTTCAGAAAGGGGCCAGGCCAAACAGGATAGTTTGAGCTCATTACATTAGCACTTTCCAGTAGTCGACAGGGTTTGGAGGGGCTTCTGCTCAGGGGTCTCCTGAAGGTCGAGTAAGCTGGAGGCCAAGTTGTAGGTGGGTTTGACTGAGGTGCGGGATAGGGTAGGTCGGGCAGGCTGGTCATCCATTTACCGCTTTTTGTCTCCTTAGAGGTGGGCCCCGAGGGCCAGGAGACGGCGGAGATCACAGACTTCCAGAGGGTGCGTTTCTGCAAGGTGGTGGCGGCTGCTTCGCCGCCGGGGGCTGCCCGCTGACAGCGCCAGCAGACCAGGGTGCCTCGATCTGCACTAACCTTCAGCTCCTCTGCTTCTGCTACACTCCGTCCAGGATAGGGTTAAACTTAGTGGGGGAGGAAGCAGGTTAGCAACGAGCCCGGCCCGAGGGGAGACAGTCTTCTAAATTCGCTGAGGACCCAATGGTACCAGTCGTACGGTACTTGTCTGGCCGAACCCTCGGAGTCAGTCCCTGTGAGGCCTGGGTGTGCAGGAACCTGCAGCTAGGGCTTGAATTAAAAGCGTGCTATTGCCAACCTTTGAACTGTGCTGCTAGCTGATCAGGCTAGGCTGCTGTGCTTGGCGGGCTTTGATGTGGCGGGAGAGGCGGGTCGAGAGTTCTCGTCATCCTCACACCTCTCCCTTCCCACCTCGCAGGCCGTCCCGCAGTCCTGAAGATGCTGCTGGGAGGGGCGGCAGCGCAGGTTTGCCTGGCTCCCAGGCTGACTGCTCTCCTCCCTGCAGTCCACCCTGGATCCCTCGCCTCTATGGAACAGAAATTTACACTGGTGCGGAGTTGCTGGGGAAGGGGCCAGCAGGGGTGATGGGGGGAACTGGGTCTCAGGAACTCTCGAAGTAGTCCAGGGATGTGAAACTGCGAGGGGCGGGACCGGGGCTCGGTGGGCGGGGCTAGCGTTCAGAAGCTCTTTGGCCTCCGGCTTCAACAGACTAGGAGCCTTAGCTCCGGCGGGCAGAGGGTTGCTAGTGTGCGGAGCTGCAGTCGGTCGAAGAAGGAAGGGATTCGATTAGCGCGGAGAAGGCTAGGGTAGGGAACAGGAATAGGCGGTTGTAAATCTGACAGAGCTAGGGCGGGAGAAGAGCAAGTGGGCGTGGCTTCGAGGGGTGGGGCTAAGAAATCTTTCCTTGATAGTGTTGGGTCAGAAGCTGTAGGGGCGTGTCTAGGATGTAGGAGTTCGGCAAAGCTGGGGGGCGGTCTGACAGGGCGTGGTTCTGGAAGGGGCGTGGCTTGCTTGAGGCAGTCCTGGGGTGGGGGCGGGGTCAGTGCAGGCTAAGTGGGCAGCGCGATGCGGGGCTCGAGCTGCGTGGGCAGTGGTGGCGAGAGTCCCGGTGGTGCGGGGCTGAGCGAGGGGCCCCGTGGCCGATGGCTGCGGCTCGCCCCTGTCTGCGCCTACTTCCTGTGTGTGTCCTTGGCCGCTGTGCTGCTTGCTGTGTACTACGGCCTCATCTGGGTCCCTACGCGGCCGCCTGCGGGCCCCGCCGACCCTCTGCCCAGCGCTGCGGCCGCTCCGTGTGCTCGAGCAGCACCGCCCGCCCCGCCTCTGGCCGCATCCTGCTTGCTTGGGGCCTCCGGTGGGCCAAGACCGCAGCCAGGACTGCCACGGAGCCGCCGCCACAGCCGCCGCCCAGCTCCGGGAGCGACGCGGGAGACCGCCCGCCGAGCGCCTGGATAGTCTGGCCCGCCCCCACCGTGGCCTGCGTCTCTCTGTCTGCACCACCGGGCCTCGCCTGCGCGGCGCCGCCTCTCTCCTTGCCGCGGTCCTGATCCTGCCCGACCTTATTCCACCCTGCTCCTTCCCGGGACTCAGAGCTCATCGGCAATAAACTCCAGCCTCAGCTGGCTTACCTGGTCAGTGGTCGTCGGCCTCGCCTGCTGGTCTCTTCTAGCTCCGTGGCCGCGCGGCCTTAAAGGCTTTCCTCTCTCATTGCTCACATGTCATTTTGGGGTTGGAATGGGGAGAAGCTCTTGCCAGTTTTTGGGGCCATTGAAGGTCAGATACTGTAAAGGCCTTAGCAGTTTTCGGAGTGTCATCTCGTATAGCTTTGGAGACAATGGTGCGTCCTGGAAACTGCAGTTGGTATAGTTTGCAATGGCAGGGGTAGAGGATGTCACCTGTGCGCTAGCTTGTCCTGGTTTGGGTGGTGACATTTGCTGCTTTGGAAGTGTGGAGCATATAGCTGAACCAAACCAAACCAAACCAAAACTGGTCTGCATTGCTGTTGGTGCCATGTTGAGAAGCTGGTGTAGCTTCTGATAAAGAAGTCATGCGATTGAGTCCATTTTCCCTTACCCATGACTGTGGCTTGGCCGTAGGCAGGCCTGAGATATACCCTGCTGGCCTGCTGCAAGAAGGGTTTTCCTTTATGGCCTGCCTTCCCCCTGGGCTGGACAGCATCAGGAACCTGAGGCCTCTTGTCAGATGGGAGTGTGTTACCTGCTCTGCTGGTTCCCTTCTGTCCTCCCAGCGTCCCCCACGGGATGATGTACAACAATGTACTTAAACCTCTCTGGTCTTGTAACAGGAAGACAACACATTGTTGCTCAGAGAATTAAACTAGTGATGGAAACCTGAGATCAGTGTTGGTTTTTGCTCCGTCTCCACTTCGTCCTTCAGCCCCTTCAGAGTCTCAGCCTGTATCCCCGGGGATAGCCTGTCAGCCCAAAGACTGTACACCATCAAGTAGTGAGTTGCGGGAGGGGTCCTCTTATCTTTCCCTTTGGCCTCCCTTTCTGCTTCCAGTTTTTCTTCCAGCCCCTTGACCCCTCAACCTTTCTTGTGTCCCTCTGCTACCTTCTCTTTGCTTTTCTCTTTCTCTGCTTTAGAGTGTCTCCATGTTGTCACTGTGCTCCTGTGTCTACTGGCTCACACCGTTTCTGTGGTGCTTTCCCACCGAGTCACCCCCTCCCACTTTGTGGCAAGGGCTTTGTGTTCTCAGCAGACCTCCTTCCTCTGTCTCCTAAGGGTTGGGGCTGCAGATATGCACCTCTATGCAAAGTCCAGCTTGTGGGCTTTGAGTTCTGACTAGCTTTGACCACTAACCATTTTGGGGGTGTGGGGTAGAGAATAATTTTACCTCTCACATGATGACAAGTCAGTTCATACCAAGCTATTTATATTTTTTATTTATCCCTCCCAGTGTGACTGTTACACACATTTTGCTGCAAAAAGACATTACCATGTCCAACAGGGGGAGTGGACAGTGCCTGCCTCAGGCCCCTGGGAGTTTGCATAATAGGTACAGAATGCCTTTCTAAAATTGGATTAGCCTTGAGTTCTGAAATGTATCTGTCCCTGAAGACCTCAGCTAAGGGACTATGGACCTGCAATTTGGCACACTGTCAAGCCCGATTTATCTTAATTACTAGTTCAACATTTACTTAATGGTTTTGTTAAAAAAATAATTTTCATCATATATATAAGGGCACTGCCAAATGAATTTATTTGGGGGGGGTGGGCATTAATTATAGGAGAGTGTGGGTGACTCAAAGGCAGCTACACCACCAAAACGCTGGATCTGCCAGATGACTGACAGTTCATACAGCTGAGACCTTGGTGTAACCTGAGTGCTCTACAAGCCCCTGGACAGCCGGGCAGATCAGAGGCTCTGCCTCATGCTGCCACTCCAGCCATTCACATTCTCCAGAGGATCTCATGCCTTGGAGATCACACCCTGGGCCTCTGCAAGGCCATTAGAATCCTGTACCGTGCCACAGTCCTGTGGAATCAGCCTCCTGCTGTTATTTGTCATGTGTGCACATGGGGAGGTTAAAAGATAACTTCTCGGAGTTGGTTTTCTTTTTCCACTATGGTACCTGGGCATTGAACTCTGGCCTTCTGGTTTGTGCCACAGACATCTTACCTCACTGAGCCATATAGGCAGTCCTCCTGGATCTGTATAAATGACATTACGACATGACATGACCACCCCGTGGTATGGCTGAAGGGAAGGTTTTTATTGTGGATATGAGAGAGAGAGAGAACAGCCAGAGGCTTCTGGAAGGGCCTAGAGCAGAGAGAGAAGGCAGTAAGACTGGACATGGACATGGTGGGGTAGGGGGAGCTAGAGAGAGCAAGAGAAAGGACTAAGACAGGAAGACTAGAGAGCATTCACAGTGGGAACAGCAGGGTAATGGGGAGAATGAGCAGCTGGAGGAAGGGAGCCCTGAGCTGGGGGAGTCCCGGCAGGGGAGGAGCTGAGGAGAGCTGAGAAGGGCCAGGATGCTGACACAGACTCTGGAGTGTTGTGATAGATACTGAGGGGGCCTGGAGGTCAGCATGGGTATGCTAATAAGCATCACAGAGAGCCCTGTGTCCCTTCTGCAGGTGGCGAGGTGATAAGGAGAATGTCTCCTCCTTTTGGTAGAGGAATTTCTGAGGCATGCTGGCTTTGGTCAAACCACCACCGGAATTTGGGGAAGTCCAGTTTCCTTTGGGCCTGGCAGGATCATCCCCCTTCACTTTCATAGAGCATCGTTCTGCTGGCCTGCTCAACCGAGCTTCAGATAGTGCCTTCATGCTGCGTTCCCTCGGGAATACCCCTCTTTCCTCTCTCCCTAGTGCCCCTGAGAAGCCAGCCTGTGGGGACTGCTTTCCCTCAGATGGTCTCAGCTTATGCACCTTTCCTCTGAGGAGGGACAGGCAGCTCTGCTGCTCAGTCCTTCTGCCTCCACAGCAGCCAGGCGGTTGCCATATACCCCCACATCTCTCAGTCTCAGAAGCCAGACTGTGACAGCTCCTTCTGCCGATCTGAGAGTTCCTTGCTTGTCACTGTCCCCTTCTGCTGCCCGTGGTGTGTCGAATCCTAGATTCTCTCTATTAAACATTGCATTCAAGGGCTGGGTCCTGTCCTCTTCCTCCTCTTCTTCCTCCTCTTCCTCCTCCTTCTTCAAGATTTATTTATTTATCTGACTACACTGTAGCTGTGTTCAGATACCCACCATGTGGGTGCTGGGAATTGAACTCGGATCCTCTGGAAGAGCAGACAGTGCTCCTAACCACTGAGCCATCTCTCCAGCCCTCCGTCCTCATCTTCCTCAATCTTGACTCTTACTCTGGATTTCAAGTCAATGGCTTTTAAACATCCATCTAACTGATACACTCTAACTTTTGGCTCTCCAGCCATGAAAATAGCAACCTAGCTGTTCTGTCATACCTCCACCCCATCAGTTTTACCCTGAAGTATCAGAGGCTAGCCCGCCCACCAAGTCAGAGGCTAACATAGAGGATGCTGGCTGCATGTGGCCACAGTGGCTTGGGGACAGTCTTACCCCATGAATGCTACTTTTGGCAACTGCAGTGTGTTCCACGTTTCTTCAGCCATGTTCAGTGACCTGACCTGTAAGCAGTGGACTTTACTCATCCAGCTAAGATGCCGCTC
Organism: Mus minutoides; assembly: GCA_902729485.2. NCBI lineage: Eukaryota > Metazoa > Chordata > Mammalia > Rodentia > Muridae > Mus > Mus minutoides. Next base: position 1,145,853 of record LR753341.1, read on the forward strand.
TACCATATGGGTAAAACAGCCACCACGGGATTCCCTGCCTTGGTGGAGACACGTCTTTGAGCTTGCCTACCTGGCAAACATACATACAACGCCTTGCTGTTTTCCTCTTGGTCCTCAACTTGGTGAGCTCTAGAGTCACCTAGGAGACAGGCCTTTGGGCATGATGTGGAAAGTCATTTAGATTACCCAGAGGTGGGAAGACCTTCACCCTGTGGGTGGCATCATCCCATGGATTGGGGGTCCATGGCTGAATACAAAGGAGAAAGACTTCCCAAGTGGGAGTACAATGGACTCAGCTGCCTCAAGCTGCCATGATGGACGGTACCCTAATTAAACTCTTCTCCCTTCCTCCCTTCCTTCTTCCCACCTTCCTTCCTCAAGTTGCTTTTCTCATAGCAACAGCCAAGCATGGTGGCACACACCTGACATCCCAGTGCTCAGAAGGTAGAGGCAGGATCAAGAAGCTCCAGGTTATCAAGGCTATCCTTGGCTACATCGATGGGTTTTGGGGCTAGCGTAGTCTATGTGAGATCCTGTCTGAAAACAAAACTCATAACAAAATCACATTCTCTCAATTCTGCATCATTGAAGTTATTTATAAGACGAGTTCATTAACCACTTGAACAATTTATAGAAGGGGGAAAATGTCATCCTAATTGCTAGACATTCTGTCTAATCTTAATTTCAATAAATAATTATGAAAATGATTCCAGGAGAATCAAACTCCTGCTGAGAGGATGCTATTTAAAGTTAGTGGAGCCTTCCTGGGAAAGGCTGTGGCTGTGTTGCCTAGGTCTGTACTTGCACTGGGGGTGCCCAGGGTCTGAATGTTTGTTCTCTCCAAAATGCCATCTAGAAGCTGGCCGTGGCCACACATGCCTGTGGTCCTACTTGCAGATGGACCAGAATTGCTCAGTTCCAGGCCAGCTTGTGTTACGCAGTGAGACTCCATCCAGCCCCATCCCAGTTTGCTTTGTTTCACGGTGACTAACACCATGAGCGGAATCAACTTAAGGAAGAAAAGGCTTATTTGACTTATGAGTCCTGATTATAGTTCCATCACTGAGGGGAGCCAGACAGGTCAGGTAGTGCAAAACTGCCTATAACTCCAGTTCCAGGGGATCTGACACCCTCTGCTGGCTGCTGTGGGCCCATGTATCCACTTTGTATACACATAGGAGAGGCACACATTCATATACGTAATTGAAATATAAAATATGTCTTTTCTTTTTAAAGTCAGCTATGTGAGTGATAGAAAGGAAGGATTGACCTCCTCCCAGTGTCCTCCACACATGATGTAGCATGTGTGTACACACACACATACACCATACACTAAATAAATTAATATATATTTTTAAAGATTTATTTTATTTACTATACAGTACACTGTAGCTGTCTTCAGACACTCCAGAAGAGGGCGTCAGATCTCATTACAGGTGGTTGTGAGCCACCATGTGGATGCCGGGATTTGAACTTATCACCTTCGGAAGAGCAGTCGGGTGCTCTTACCCGCTGAGCCATCTCACCAGCCCAATAAATTAATATTTTAACAGCTATAACAACCCTCCATGATGGGTCATACATGTCATCTGGTGCCCAGGAGGCTGGAACAGGATGTTCATGAGTTTGAGCTATATAATGACTTCCAGGACAGCTTGAATTACAGAGCAAGACCCTGTCTCAAAAAATAAAGTTTTCTGTTTGTTCGAGACGGGATCTTACTATGTAGCTTTGGAACTCAATGCATAGACCAGGCTAGGCTCAAACTCACAGACATCTGCCTGCCTCTGCCTCCTGAGTGCTGGGATTAAAGGCATATGCCACCAAGCCCAAAAACCAAAAGAGAGAGATTATAATGGTAAAGTTTATGTTGTATATATTTTATCACAACTTTAAGAATAAACAGTGTTCAAAAACTTTGTGTAGAGAGACTACCTGAAAAGACTTAAGTGTAAGTGTGTGTATGTATGTATGTATGTATGTATGTATGTATGTATGTATTTTGTGAGGGTAGGGAAATAGCTCAGTTTGTATCATTCATGCCTAGTAAGTACAAGTCCCGAGTTTGAGTCACAGAATAAAGCCTCGTTAAGAAAAAAAAAAAAAAAAAGAGCTGGGCGTCGTGGTGCACGCCTTTAATCCCAGCACTCCGGAGGCAGAGGCAGGCGAATTTCTGAGTTCAAGGCCAGCCTGGTCTACAGAGTGAGTTCCAGGACAGCCAGGGCTATACAGAGAAACCCTGTCTCAACAAACAAACAAACAAACAAACAAACAAAAGCATACACACAGAATTTCTTTGATTCCTGGGCCTGGTTCTGAGTAGAAGAGCTACAGAGGCTTAGCAGGCTTAGCACTTTGTTGGCGAGCCTGAAGATGCACGTGTGGTGGCTGAAAGAGGACCAAGCCCCCATACCTTCTTCTGACCCCTGCTTCTGTGCTACGAAACACACCCACCCCTCCCCCACAGTAGGTGCAAAAACATAATCTGAGGAAATCAGTTATATACGTGTCCCTCAGGACTCCAGCCTTCCCATGTGCAGTATGGAAGCCTGCATGAATATTAATAACCCAACCAGCTTGTTCTGTTCTTTGCTGATAGGAACATATCTTGGAATTATCTCCAAATCAGAGAAGGTCCTGGGAACCAGCGCCGTGCCCTGCGAACAGGCCCTTCAGAGAGGAGTCGTCACTGTGGCTGTCCATCTGTCAGGGGCATGTGTTGCTTTGGTGTTCTCTCTAAAGGCCCCACTGTGGGCTCACCATTCTCTGTTGCCTTAGCAACAGAATCCCCTCCTGAGGATGAGAAGACCTATGAATGCTGTGAATTAAAAACTGGGCTAGTGGGGCTGGTGAGATGGCTCAGCGAGTAAGAGCACCCGACTGCTCTTCCGAAGGTGATAAGTTCAAATTCCAGCATCCACATGGTGGCTCACAACCATCCGTAGCGAGATCTGGCGCCCTCTTCTGGAGTGTCTGAAGACAGCTACAGTGTACTTACATATAATAAATAAAATAAATCTTAAAAAAAAAAACTGGGCTAGTGCTGGGCAGTGGTGGCATACGCCTTTAATCCCAGCACTCAGGAGGCAGAGGCAGGCGGATTTCTGAGTTGGAGGCCAGCTTGGTCTACAAAGTGAGTTCCAGGACAGTCAGGACTACACAGAGAAACCCTGTCTCAAAGAAAAAACAAACAAACAAAAAAACAAAACAAAAAACTAGGCTAGCCAGGTGATGTAGTCTACACCATCAATCCCAACAGTCTATGAATTCAAGGCCAATATGGTACACATAGCAAGTTCTAAGCAAACCTTGTCTTCAAAAACAAAACCCCCAAATGAAAAGCCAAAACAAAATAAAACCCCCCAAACCAACAACCAAATTACATTTATTTTTCAGTTTCTAAAGCAAAAAGGCAAAAAACAAAACAAAAACAATGAAGAAATAAAAATAAAACACAAAAAAAACAAAAATAAAAAACCCCTGCAAAAACAAAAACAAAAACAAAAACAAAAATACTTCACCAAACAAAGCACACATTGAAAGAGTTAAAGGGAGCATTTGTGCAGCTCAATCCAAAGGATGGACCCAACGACTGCGGCTGCCAGGGATCCATCCCACAATCAGTCACCAAACATAGACACTACAGCATATGCCAGCAAGATGGTGCTGAAAGGGCCCGGATATAGCTGTCTCGGGGGAAAATATACCAATGCCTGGCAAACATGGAGGTGGAAGCTCACGGTCAGCTATTAGATGGAACACAGGGTT